>BOPN01005468.1:32500-37500 GCA_017312705.2 Penaeus japonicus
GCATGCATCGGATAACTGAGGGGTTCCTATTCTAAAATGCGTTTTTTTTTTTTGTGTGTGTGTTTTTTTTTTTTGTGTGTGTGTGATGTATTTGATGTTGTTATGTAATCTTATTGCAATAACGTAATTTCATTTTTTTTTCGGCTTCAAATATATCTATTTCTTTCGATAATCTCATCTTCATTTCCTTTGTTTATATCGTTCTCTAATACATCAATATCTCTCTTTTTCTCTCTCTTTCTCTTTCTCTTCCTTTCTCTCTCTTTCTCTCTCTCTCTCTCTCTCTCTCTCTCTCTCTCTCTCTCTCTCTCTCTCTCTCTTTCTTTCTTTCTCTCCCTCCCTCCCTCTCTATCTCTCTCTTCCTCTCTCTCTCTCTCTCTGATTGACTCCTACAGCTGCTTGCCTTGGCGTCGTGCGGGCAGGTGTCGCTCGAGGGGCTGCTGGAGGAGGAAGAGGAGTGGCAGGTCCTGACGGAGGGCTTCGTCAGGAGAGGATCCATCTTCGTCAACCAGTCCTCCGGGTCGCGATTCGTCCCCCTCGACGGCGCTGCAGGGTACGAGATGTTCGTATGATTTGTGTGTGTGTTTGTGTGTGTGTGTGTGTATGGGTGTTTGTGTGTTTGTGCGGGTGTGTGTGTTTGTTTTTGTGTTTGTGCGGGTGTGTGTATGTGTGCGATTGTGTGTGTGTGTGTGTGTGGGTGGGCCTGTATGTGTGTGCCTGTATGTATATGCGTGCGTGCGTGTGTGTGTGTGTGTGTGTTTGTGCGGGTGTGTGTGTGTGCGTGTGTATGTGTGTGGGCCTGTATGAATGTGTCTGTGTGTATGCTTGTATGCGTGTGTGCGTCTATTCTTATTTAGCTTACCATTTGTTTCACACCACTTTCTACAAGACACAAACCCACACACAGACACACCCAACGAAAAAAAAAACACAACTTAAAATCGACACTTCTTCGCCCTCAAAGGTTTCTAGAAGTCTCTGAAGTGGACGAGGAAGACCTGTGTATTCCCCGGACAGAATACAAGTACATGATCACCGTAGGAAAGAAGATGACCCACGCAGAGACTCTCATGTACTGTGAGGTCTTCGGAGGTAGCCTGCTTAATGCGAGTGACCCGGAGGATAAGAGGCAGGTCATGCAGGTCAGTTCTTGGTACTGGGTCTGAGTTTTAGGTGTGAGGGAGTTTGTGTGTGTGTGTGTGTGTGTGTGTGTATTTATGTGATGATAAGTATATAAGTATGATGACAAGGAGGTGTAGGAAAGTAATGATAATGATGATAGTACCCTTAATGATAATGACAACAGTTTCAAGAATGAAGTATGGTGATATTCAGGTGAAAAATCAATAAAGATTGCGGTAACTATATTAGAAGTTGCATGACTGGCAAGTGTTGCAATAACACTTCAACATAACACGACAGTCAACGATATAAGACAAGGACGCTTAAAATTAATCGTATTTACCATGTAACAAAAGTTAAAAAAAAAAAAAAAAAAAAAACTAAATGAGAACAAACAGCTCCACAATGCAACATATGCAATTGCATTTCTTGCATTGTGATCTTATACATCCATACTTCATATATATATGTGTGTGTGTGTGTGTGTGTGTGTGTGTGTGTATGTGTTTTGTGTATGTGAGAGAGAGAGAGAGAGAGAGAGACAGAGGGAAATATTCAATATAATCAAATACCTCTGGTCTTTTTCTAAGAAGACAAACTAGAGTTGCAACGGCAATCAGACACAAAATGGGAACTGAGCTGCAAACACTGCAGAGAGATCCACGGATACCATATAACCATCACATAATCATACCATATAAGATCTCCATGCAACACAAAAGGAAAAATTACATCAACATTTACCATCAAGGCGACATAATGATATGTAAAAAAAATAAAATAAAAAAAAATCTCGTTTTCGATTTTCTTATATCACTTCAATAATACCAAACTATAAACAAACCTTAAAAAACAAAAAAATCTTTAACACAAGCTCTATGGAAACCTTCGCCTTAATCTCTTCGATAAAAACTACGTACGGCGAAAAGGATTTTTTTTTTTTTTTTTTTTTTTTCTTTTTTTTTTTTTTACATTCCATAACAGTTCGTGCGAGACAGGGACTGGAAAATCCATACTTTTTTTTTTCTTTTTTTCTTTTCTTTTCACATTGCATAACAGTTCGTACGAGACCGGGGCTGGAAAATCCTGTCGCTATGGAGTCGGGAATCCTGTTTTGCAATCATAGTCCAGAACGACTTGATTTATGCAACAGAATTGCAATGCTACATGGAGTCGCCCTTCTTCGCTTGTAAGGTAAATGGCCTATATAGTAGATAAGGAAATGTTCATAGTTTTAATGATAATTAGGAGTATGGTAGTGTTAGAAATAATGACCATAGGATTAAGAACGATTATAGTGAGATTAATGATAGCCGTGATAATGATGATAACGATGGAAGTGAGAAATGGAACTAGTAATTTCAATAAGCCGGATTTTTTTTTTTTTTTTTTTTTTTTTTTTTTTTTTTTTTTTTTTTTTTTTTTTTTTTTTAGTGTGAATCGAATTAATTTCATAATCTCTTCTGTGTCATTTGAACGATTTCCGAGAGATGACAAGCCCTCCCCCCCTCCCCCTCCTACACCCTCTCCAGAAGAGGCTATAACTAAGAAAAAACGCATTTCCATCTTTTTCGCCAAAAAAACATCAGAGAAACCACATTTCCACCTAAGATATCTAACAGAACTTTCACAGACTAACCTTACCCACCTAACCTAACCTAACCTAGCCCCTAGACCCCCCTACCCCCCACTCACCCCCGAACCTAACCTAACCTAATCTACCATGTGACGCTATTTGACTTAACGTAAACACATACTCGGTAACAGGCTAGTATCTTAACACCATTGCATCATGAACGATAATTGACTGCCATTGCACGATGTTGATTGGAATGCATAAAGCGAATCGTCTTTAAATATAGAGACGATATAGAAGGTTCGCTATCTCGGTTGCTGTCCGGTTGTTTCCATATTGCCTTAGAAGAAGTTAGTTTGGGTGAGATCTAGTAATATATCGGATCACATTTTCAAAGCGTTAGACCTGCTTTTTCATTGATAATGAAAATAACAGTTATAGTGATAATAATAAGGATAATTTATAATGATAATGACAATGATAATGATTAAAACAAAAACAACAATAATAACGAGACAAATAACAAGAACAACAATAATAACGAGAAAAATAACACGAACAACAATAAAAACGACAAAAATAACAAGAACAACAAGAACAACGAGAAAAATAACAAGAACAACAATAATAACGAGAAAAAAACAACAAAAAGAACAACAGCAATAATAAACAACAACAACAACAATCAACCTTCCCTCTACCCTCACCCAGGTTCCCAAAACCCTCAAGTTCGAACTTCGTGCGGACGAGAACGACCACAACGACAGGACCTTCTTCCTAATTCCTCTCCAGGATGCGGCGAGGTTCCTGTCACTCTCCGGGAAACAGATCCTGGTGAATAAGACGTCCCTCAGCCTCCGAGATCCGCTAGGAAGGGAGGAATGGGTGGCGCCCTTCGCGGGGAAACAGCCTGTTGGGCGGTTCGAGTGGAGTAGCGCCATGGGCAGCCGTAACATGACTCTGACGTGTTGCTTGAAGGTGAGGGGTTTGTGCTGTGCCAGCTGAAGATTTTTGAGTGTCATTGTTCTGTATATTTTATATTTATCTATCGATTTATTTATCTATCAATCTCTCTTATACACTTTCTTTTCTCTATCTATCTATATATATATATGCCAGTCTGTCTCTCTTTCTCTCTCTCCCTCTCTCTCTCTTTCTCTCTTTCTCTCTTTCTCTCTTTCTCTCTTTCTCTCCCTCTCCCTCTCCCTCTCTCTCTCTCTCTCTCTCTCTCTCTCTCTCTCTCTCTCTCTCTCTCTCTCTCTGTCTCCTTTCCTCCTGTTCCTCCTGCCCCCCCCCCCCCTCCGTCTTTCGTCTCTTCTATCCCAATCACCAACTACAATATTCAAGTTAATGCAAATGCTATGATCATATTCCTTTGACTACACTTAATCCTAGTCTCTCCTAACAAAAGACAGGGATGCAGGTAATTAGCAAAAGGATATAATCGCAAATACCTAACATTAACAGTAATATGCAGATAACAAGGTAAAAATAACAGAAACAAGAAGATAATAATGACAAGAAATAAAACGAAACAAATAATTGATAGACCTTAACCCCAACCTCCCCCCTTAAGGACGAGTTTACATGCAAGAAATAAAACAAAATAATTCAATCATAGACCTTAACACCAAACCCCCCCCCCTTTCAAGAACGAGTTTACATACAAGAAATAAAACAAAATAATTCAATCATAGACCTTAACACCAACCTCCCCCCCCCTTCAAGGACGAGTTTACAAGCAAGAAATAAAACAAAATAATTCAATCATAGACCTTAACACCAAAATCCCCTCCCCCCCCCTTAAAGAACGAGTTTACATACAAGAAATAAAACAAAACCAAAAATGATAGACCTTAACCCCCCCCCCTCCTTCAAGAACGAGTTCACATGCAAGAAATAAAACAAAATAATTCAATCATAGACCTTAACACCAAAATCCCCCCCCCCCTTCAAGGACGAGTTTACCTGCAACAACGGCGCGTGCGTGCCTCTGTTACGGCGCTGTGACGGCATCGAGCACTGTGCAGACGGCAGTGACGAGTGGTGCTCCCTTTTGATGCCTCTGCCCCGCGCCTACAAGAAGGAACAGCCGCCCCGGTTCCTCACCGAACTCAACCTCACCGTTACTCAGATGGAGGTTCTGGAGGTGGATGAGTATAGCAACACGTTCAGGGTTAAGACCGAGGTACGGATGAGTGTGTTTGGGTGGATGGGATGATGCGGGTGAAGTTGCTTTTTTTTTGTGTGTGTGTGTGATTTTATTAGGTTCGTTTCCGAGAGAAATGATGCTGGTGAAGTT
>BOPN01005468.1:42500-50000 GCA_017312705.2 Penaeus japonicus
TATATATATGCATAAATACAGGTACGAGCTACAGACTCCCTTTAATAATTATTCAATTCACATTTACGAAATTCTGATAGTCACATCGCACATGAAACACGCACATAGTCTTTCATTCTGTACTTGATTATTACGCATCAATTAAATCTTATATTTGTGACGCAGAAGGACCTTACATAGCAATGTTCACTGAATGTAAAGCAAAAGAAGAAAGTCGTTAGTGGTATCGCATTGCATGATATTAAACTGATAACTCTATGCACAGTATTTCAATGTAAGTAGGGCACCTGACTTGAGGGTTGGACAAATATGTGCCATTGTTTGCAATATGTTATATCAATAGCTATTCACTCACCACATTGATAAGAATGATCAAAAACACACATACAACTTTCTATTAATGTATAGCGTGCATAGTTGATCTCTCATGTTGTTGTCAGGTTTGCATATTGCATTAAGTAAAATGATAATGAAGATGGTGATGATTTTTTTTTTTTTTTTTTTTTTTTTACGATTATTGAAATATGACTTTCGAATAATGAAGTTTATGATGGACTGAAATGTCTTTTGATGACGATGAAAATGATGATGTCATGTCCATGTAAAAGTTATATTTTAAAAAATAGATATACTTTATAGGATCCGTTGTTAGGCCAAGGCTTCAGATCTTTAAAAGAGATTTAATAATGATGATTCATGAAGATAAAATTCAAATTAAAATCATCATTATCAACATTATTGTTTATGTAATTAACATCTTCATCATGTTATGATTGTTGTCATTAGCTTATTTTAGTATTATCAGTATGTTGGTATTATCCTTATGATTATTATCATCGTCACTAATGTTATTAATATTGGGATTGTCATTATCCTTGATAAAATCCTTGTCATTATCATTATTGTCGTTTTTTGTTGTTGTTGTTGTTGTTGTTTTTTTATCATTTATTATTGCTAATCAAGACAAATAATGCCAGTATCATTATAAGAACAGATTGTCTATGTTAGAGTATAATCATTAATATTTCCTTCATTTATTATGCAATTTCGTTGCTTAATAGATCAGTAAACAGTTGAAAGTTCTTTACTGTATAATGATACGTTATGCAGTGAAGGAATTAATATTGTTATTGGCATTGTAATTACTATTGGTATTATTGATAATGATAACAATAGTAAGCATGACATCATTATCATAATTATTATTCTTATTATTATAATCTTTACTATCACTATTACTACCACTATCATCTTTACTATTAGTGTTTCTTATCATTATTATTATCAGCATTGTCACCATTACTTTTACTATGTTTACCATTGTTATTATCATCATTATCCTCATTAATATCATCCGTTTAATTATCAACATCATTATCATCCTTGTCAGTATAATCATCATTACTGGATTACGTAATCACCATAGTCTATGATCATGTCTCTGTAAGTGTAATTTGCCTGTAAACTGTATACCTCTTTTCACACTTGTTTTAATATATGGAATTATTATCATACTTTTTTTTACCACACCAGCAAAAAAAAAAAAAAAAAAAAAAAAAAAAAAAAAGATTTGTTATGAATATTAATCAACGTAAAAGTGATATACTGTAGACTAAGGGCTAAATATGTTAAAGTAGGATGCTCTAAAAATGAATAGTTGCAAAACGGATTCTTGATATTGAATTATTATCATTACCATTGTTGTTATCATCTTCATTATTATCAGTTATTATTTTATGATTATCATTACCTTTGTTGTTATCATCATTATCATAGTTATTATTTTTGTAATTATTAGCATTAACATTATTTGTTTTCATCATTACTACATTATAATTGATAACTGCATTACCAACTTTTCCATCATCGTTATTATTATTATTATTACCACTGATATTAGCATGTCATCATAATTACTATAACCATCATCAGTATTATCAACATTATCATTATCATCATCATTAATATAATTTTACCAAATTTTCATTCATTCATTTTATGCATACATGGTCACATTACATATATAATACTATGACATCAATAAATCATATGAGTATCAAAGAAAGATAGGAAGAATAATTGAAAACTAAATTAGTAAACATGAATGATAAGAAAAATAGATAAAAGGAATTGGACTTGAAGAAGTGAAGAATAGAGGGATAACAATAATAATTAATCCTATGAAAATGAAAGAAAAAAAGTAAGATGAGATTTCCTAAACGCAAAAGGATTTACTAATTGGTGCTCATAAGTATTAAAAGATATTTGAATTACAGAATAAGTCAGGCTTTTCCAGTGTTTAGCATTTGCTGTATATATATATATATATATATATGTTTATATGATATTGCCTAGATATAATATTATAAAGCAGCTTGTCATCCTTGGTTAACATATATATATACATATATATATATATATGTTTTATTTAGGATTAGTTCTGAAACAAATGTATGATGAAAAATTATTGATAGATGATAAACGTCGTAAGAGAATATCCTTGTATTTGATTATGAAAAAACAACAACATGGAAATGAAATTTTTAAAATGAAAATAAGCAGTTTCAACAACTTACAAGTGATAAGTTATGAATTGAAAATAATGAAATGAAAAAAAGTATCTAAAGCGAGTAGTTAGAATTAGTTATAAAATGCTATGTCGATAAAACTGAATTGATTAAAAAAGTGTTACAAAGTAACTACCTTTATTGCAAAAAGTCTCAATTCAATTTAATTAGTGAATAAGAAAATGTCTTGTTGAGAAGATATGAATGTGAGAGAGAGAGAGAGTGTGTGTGTGTGTGTGTGTGTGTGAATTATGTGTACACTAATAAGTTACAATAGACCCAAACATAGATAATCCACATATTACTAGGGTTGAAATAATTAATAATTTAATTGCAATTTACACCCTAAGAACACACTAAACTAAGACATCCATGATCTTCGTCCTTCCCGCTTCAAGAACCCATTCTAAATCTCTTTTTCCTTTTTTTTTTAATTTCTTTCTTTCTTTCTGTCTTTCTTTTTCTTTTATCAAGGGTTGGTCTCAGCCAAACACTTCTCAAAATCCCGGACTATTCGGCTCCTCTCCATCAGAAGGCAGAAGTAGAAGGTCGAGACCCACAGTACGTCCCACATTAATCCCACACAAATACCCAAAACATTGAAGATTCTGTCACACGTCAGAGCGCATTTACTTTTCCTCCACTGCGACTTTTCCTCCTTGGTCTCCCGGTCTTCCTTTTCCCAAGGCAGTTGACGTCGTCGCTTAACGCCGGGGGGCACGTAAACGGCAGGGAGATCACCCGAGTCGTCCACCCACTTCCGGACGGTGAGAGGCTGAAGAACGCGCTCGCCTGATTCCTTCGGGCACTTCTGAGCGTAGATCCGAAGGAGGCAATAGATAGAGTGATGAAGAACGACGAAGAACAAGCGCACGATGATAGCCAGGAAGATGATGTCGATGGCTTTGGAAGATGCTGAGGCCGGGGTGGTGGTGGCGATCTGGGCGAAGAGGGCGGCCACCACGATCAGGCACGAGAGGGTCACCATGATCCGGTCGCTGTCGAGGAAAGGGCACTTCAGGTTTTACGGTTTATGAGATCTATTAAGGTCTTCTAAGGGTAGTAATATTCGTTGTACTTCGAGCTTGCATAATATAATTTAATATAGAATTTGCAAGATGGTGTGAAAATGAATACCTATACGTTGCAAGATTTATGTATAAAGGACCAGTGTTTCAGCTCTAAAAACATTAATTTATATATATGTTACTGGTACTTTTTTCATCTAACGCTACCTAAAGAATATAAAAGTACACTCCAATAATAACAAAAAGTAAATAATCCACATAATCTCACACAATCTTACATCACGCAACCCGATTTCAGATATCAATTCAAAACCTATATGCCAATCTCACACATTCAATCCTAAACACAATCCTATAAATCAGTCATCGGACCATACCTGAAGTTATCTCTGGCAAAGAAAAGCGTCAGATAGCCGATGAGAGCGAGGACAGTACAAGGGCCAAACGTCGTGAACATGAAGGAGCCATAGCGCCTTTCGAGGAGGATCTGGGAGACGTGAATGGAGGAATGAGGCACGTGATAGGATGATGTGGATTGTGAAGAATGTGTCTTGGATATATGGATTTGAGGATGTTTTACAAGGTTATGTGATGATAGGTATTATAGGTATGTGGGTTATGAGCTGTATTATGAATATAGAGATGGGTAATTTGTGATTGTAAGTTATAATTATACTTATAATAATAGTTATAATAATCAGTATTATTATCATACGTTATTATTATACTGTATGTGCCTGTATACGTAGATAAATTACAAGTGCATCATAAATAGAATATAAGAAAGGCGTTTTATATATATATATATATATATATATATATATATATATATATATATATATATATATATATATATATATAGCAGACAACAGGAAATATATTTAGTGATACAGGTTATCACGTAATTTGAATTTAAAAACTACTAAACATCAGGAAAAAAAAGGAAACACAGAAGAGAAAATGTACCTTGAAGGAAATCAGCGTTATATTCCCATTGTCATCAAACTCTTGAGTATAGCATACTCTGGACGGCGTGAAGAGAGGAAGCTCCGGAGTCTGCGGTGTTCCTGAGACGTTCTTTTAGGGAAGAGAGTGTTCATTCATAAATACACACGGGTTTTCGTATAGTAAGTTGGGTGTTCATTCATAAATACGGGTTTTCGTATAGTAAGTTGGGTGTTCATTCATAATACATACGGGTTTTCGTATGGTATGTTGAGTGTTCATTCATAAATACACACGGGTTTTCGTATAGTAAGTTGGGTGTTCATTCATAAATACACAGTAAGTTGGGTGTTCATTCATAAATACACATATTTGTGTCTCCGCATAGTATCTTGGGTGTTCATTCATAAATACACGGATTCTCGTATAGTATGTTGGGTGTTCATTCATAAATACACACAGGTTTTCTTATAGTAAGTTGGGTGTTCATTCATAAATACACACGGGTTCTCGTATAGTAAGTTGGGTGTTCATTCATAAATACACACGGGTTCTCGTATAGTATCTTGGGTGTTCATTCATAAATACACATAGGTTCTCGTATAGTATCTTGGGTGTTCATTCATAAATACACGGATTCTCGTATAGTATGTTGGGTGTTCATTCATAAAAACACACAGGTTTTCTTATAGTAAGTTGGGTGTTCATTCATAAATACACACGGGTTCTCGTATAGTAAATTGGGTGTTCATTCATAAATACACACGGGTTTTCGTATAGTAAGTTGGGTGTTCATTCATAAGTGTACACGGGTTCTCGTATAGTAAGTTGGGTGTTCAGTCATAAATACACACGGGTTCTCGTATAGTAAGTTGGGTGTTCATTCATAAGTGTACACGGGTTCTCGTATAGTAAGTTGGGTATTCATTCATAAATACACACGGGTTCTCATATAGAATGTTGAGTGTTCATTCATAAATACACACGGGTTCTCGTATAGTAAGTTGGGTGTTCAGTCATAAATACACACGGGTTCTCGTATAGAATGTTGAGTGTTCATTCATAAATACACACGGGTTCTCGTATTGTATGTTTGGTGTTCATTCATAAATACACATGGGTTTGCGTATAGTATAGGCTTGTGTTTATTTGCGTATATGTGCGTTGGTGAGATCTTTTGTGCGAGTTCTTGTAAAGAATTGTGTGTATTCGTGTATGTGTATGTAAAGGCTTGTGTAAAATCAAGCAGAGTCACATTAATGGAAACAATTTAAAGTAATGGTTTTATAAAAAAAAAAAAAAAATGAAGAGGATTCTAGTGGGACTCGAAACGTCAAGTTTTGTTTGTTTGTTTATTTCTGTTTCCGATATTATTGTGATTTTACTTTCTTTTTATATTTTCACACACGTTATTGATTGTGTTAGCGTTCATGTTAATGTGACGTGTGAGTGTGTGTGTGTGCGTGTGCGTGTGCGTGTGCGTGTGCGTGTGTGTGTGTGTGTGTGTGTGCGTGCGTGCGTGCGTGCGTGCGTGCGTGCGAGCGTGTGTGTGTGTGTGTGTGTGCGTCTGTGTGTGTGTGTGTGTGTGTTATTATTTATAAAGGTTTGTGTGTGTTTGTGTGCATGTGGGATAAAAAATGAAACTTTCGCATATTCAAGATAATAACACAAAGCACCGAAAAACTGTTAAAGAGTGAGAGGAAAAAAGAAAGAAAAAGAAAAAAACGAAAGAATAAAGAGAAAGTGACGTAAGTTTAAAATAGTAAAAATCACAAGAGAAAGAAAAAAGAAAAACCGAAGGAAAGATAGAGCAAGATTGAAAAAAGTGAAGACATAATAAAGGCAGGAGATCTAAAAAAAAAAAAAAAAAAAGGAGAGAGAGAGAGAGAGAGAGAGAGAGAGAGAGAGAGAGAGAGAGAGAGAGACCACGAAAAAAACAAACTCCAACCACTCACAGCATAGCGATACACCCCCTTGAAGATCTTGCTATACTGCTTGAGCGAGATGTTAGCATAGCACACGTGGACGTCGAAGGGGAAGAGACTGAGTTCGAAGCGACACTTGTACGAGGCTTCGAACACCTCAATCAGTTCGAGATGTGCGTTGCTGTTGGCGTTGTTTTCATAACCTGTGAATTGGGGATGTTTCATTTTATCATTATTATTCTTTATTATTTTTTTTTTATTATTATTATTGATTTTTTTTCTCTCTCTCTCTCTTTTCTCTCTCTTCTTCTTCTTCTTCTTCTTCTTCTTCTTCTTCTTCTTCTTCTTCTTCTTCTTCTTCTTCTTCTTCTTCTTCTTCTTCTTCTTCTTTTTTTTTTTGCTATGTATCTACTGGTGAAATTTATGTGAGATATATAGGCGGCTAAGAATTTTGAGTTTCATTCATTTTCTAGTTTTATGTTTCGTCATTTTGTCACGTAAGCGAAGTTTTATTGAGGACTGTGTGAGTTAAGGATGTCTTCAACCTTAATTTAGATCTAATGTTGAAGAGGGTGTGTGTTTTTTTATGTCTTAACATGAGAATAAGAATAAATTATTGAATTTTATTGATGTGAATTGCATTCGTAGTTTATAGCCCATAACACTATATTCGTACCCCCTACAACACACGTACATTCCTTTTATACATGATATTCGTACCTTGTTCAGAGCTGAATACCGTTGCTATATTGGGAGTATGAATTACACAGAAAATAATTACATGGGCTGATGAATGATGAATGTTGAATACTCGCAAAGGCGTCGTGCCGTCAATTAAGAATAATAGTCAATACCTTGCCTTTAGTTTGGTACTTATGAATACCTCATGGGAATTTGATGAGATTAAGATACCGTTGCCTATAAATAACGTGGGTTGCCAGAGCGTTATTCTACTTAGTAGAAGAACAATTTATGCCAAGGTTCATTTAAACATTGATTAAATTACGTAGTCCACCACTGTTAAAGTTACGACCT
>BOPN01005468.1:65000-67500 GCA_017312705.2 Penaeus japonicus
TGAGATAGAGGTCAGATATACTACCCGGTCTGCAACACAACCCAGCAACATCTGATCAACGGCAGATCAAGAACCGCGGTGAACCAAACGCTACCGGAATAAAGAGGTGAAGAAAATGGAAAATATTTATTGTGGTAACTTTTCAAAATACGTTCTCTTGGTTTGTGTGTGAACTTTATCATTTCTTTTTAATATTTGGTAAATAACATATTTGGTGTATTCATTTTGAGTGTAAGTTTTGAGTGTGTATGTGTGTTGTGTGTGTGTGAGAGAGAGAGAGTATGTATATATATATATTTCTTCATTTATATATTCATTTACCTATCTCTGATATTTTGTGAATAAACTATGACAATATTCTTCAGTTTACTAAATTCCTCGGAATAGTTAAAAACTCCTTAAAATCAAAAGATCTAGCTTGCACGTCGGTATTGCCGTCAAATTTAATATTATTATTATTTCTGTTATTATTATTATGGTTGCCATTGAATTTATTAGCATCATTATCATTACTTTACTGTTATTGCAGTTAACCATGTATATATATTTTTCGTAACTTATATTATTAGTAGTATTACTTTTTTGTCAGTGCTACACTAATAATGATAGTGGCAATAATAACAATAACACCAATGATAAGGATAATGACACTAATGATAATAAGAATAATAATTGTGAAAATTATAATAAGATATGATAGTTACGTTAATGATTATGAAAATTATCATATTAACATCAATACCATTAATAGTATTATTGATAATATGAAAAAAATAGTGGTTAGAACATTAACAAAAATAACAATGATAATAATGATAATCCTAATTGTAACAGTAATGATTATAACAATGATGATTTATGATCATAATGATTATATTGATACTAGCAAAATAATGATACTGAAATCATATTACTGCAGTCGGTTATAATATTTTTTCACCATTATTATTAGTAGTAGAAGTAGCGGTATGAATGGTAATAGTATTATCATTCATATTGTCGTTGTTATTTCTGCTTCTGCTGTTATCATGATTATTATTGTTATACTACATCGTATTATTACAAATAGTGTTCAATTTATAATCGTTGTCGTTATTATTTTGGTGTTGATATTGTCAAGGAGTGTGGCAGTATCATTATGTTTATTTCATTGTTATCATCATCATTGCTATAATTACAAGGTTTTTGTATCTTCATCATCCTCAATATTAGTAGTGTTATCAGTACTTTCATTATTAGTAGTAGCGCTTTCATCATTATGGTTAGTATTATTATTATCATTAGTAAATCATTATCATTATCATTGTTATGATTATCATTGTAATAATGGTGATAATGAAATATGTAATGATAATGTCAATACTTATATTAATGGTAATGATAATACTAATAGTGATGATGATAGTAATGATGATAACGATAATAATCATATTTCTATTAATAATGATAATGATAATAACAATATCAAAATGACAATGAAGATGATGGTAAAAACACAAACGATGATGATAATTGTAATAATGACGATAATAATAATTATAGATCTTCGTACAAGAAATACAAGACCGACGAACAGTCATTATCAAAGACATCCCATTCTGTATTAATATTATCTCATTAATTCGTAATTCAACCGTGAAATATAATTATGTTACGTCACTGCGGGTATCACACTGACGTACAGCTGTGGCTTGCATGGAATTCACAGAATATTTTAGAGTCATTTGATTTGTGAACACGTATTAAATTACATGGTTTGGGAATGAATGGAATGACATACTTCGTTCGTTTATTCGTCTGCTAATCATTTTGATCGTCAATTATCATATCAGAATTACGAAGACAGTTTCGTATGATCCATTTTAAGTAAGAAAACTAGTCTTCAAGATAAGAATGAGGAAAATGCAAATTGTTTTTAAATTCCTCGCTTTATCATAATTATTACCATTATCATTATGATTGTTGTAATACTGATTACCATAACTGTTATCATCTTTATCATAATTTTTGAACTATTACTATTGTTATTGTAAATGTCAGCATCATGGTTATGATTATGAGCATAGTCATTGTTATCATTATCATTATTGAGTATAGTAGTAGTATTACAAATGTTATTATTATAATCATTACTTTTATTATCAGTGCTGCCCTTATCACTCTTACTATGGTCATTATTGCTGTTGCTATCATTATTATTATCATTATAATTTTATACATGTGTGTGTGTGTGTGTGTGTGTGTGTGTGTGTGTGTGTGTGTGTGTGTGTGTGTGTGTGTGTGTGTGTGTGTGTGTGTGTGTGTGTGTGTGTGTGTGTGTGTGTGTGTGTGTGTGTGTGTGTGTGTGTGTGTGTATCCGTCTATGCGTTTAATAGATCAATGTACAAATAGCTGAATAACACTGGAATGTGTTTATACTTCCCAAACATTATGACATTCATCTAAGTGTTCCTGAAATCGATGTTATGCTCCGTCAGTTATATTTGTTCTTATACGCTAC
>BOPN01005468.1:83878-86378 GCA_017312705.2 Penaeus japonicus
CTGTTACGAATGCGTGTTACTACTGCTAATTTCATAATGAGCTGTATTTTTTTAATTGTCACAATCGTTATAATAATCATTAATATTGTACTGGGAGTGCATCTTATCAGTATCATAATTATTGACATTACTACTATTAATATTACTACTGTCACTTGCGTTACAGGTGATAGTGTCATGATAATTACCGGTGTTGTTACTATTACTAATGCCTTATTATCATTGTTATAATTACTGATGATAACGAAGCTGATTATCATCATCTTGTCATCTTTATCATTATCATTATTACATAATTCTTATAATTATTATTATTACTCTTACTGCTGTTGTTCTTATAATTATCATTATTATTATCGTCCTTATTATTATTACCGTTATTACCATCATTGTTACTATCTTTATCATCATTTTTAATGCTATCCTTATCATAATCATCATAATCATTATCATTCTTCCCCTTTTCTCCCTTTCCCAACCTCTTCATCTCTCTCCCTTTCTTTGACTTTCCCTCTTCTTCTCTCCATCACCATCTACCACCCTCTCCCCCCTCACCCTCACCCTCACCCTCTCTCTCCTTCTCTCCCTAGCTCTGCTTGTCTCCTCCTCTCCCTTTCTCTCCCTCACCTTGATCCTCTCCCTCTCCCTCGCCCTCTCCCTATCCCTATCCCTCTCCTTCGCCCTCTCCCTCTCCCTCTCCCTCTCCATCTCCCTCTCCCCCTCCCTCTCCCTCTCCCTCTCCCTCTCCCTCGCTCTCGCCCTCACCCTCACCCTTCGCCCTTCGCCCTCTCCCTCTCCCTCTTCCTCTCCCTCTCCCTCTCCCTCGCTCTCGCTCTCGCCCTCACCCTCACCCTCACCCTCACCTTTCGCCCTCTCCCTCTCCCACTCCCTCTCCCTCTCCCTCTCCCACTCCTTCGCCCTCCCCCTCTCCCTCTCCCTCTCCTTCGCCCTCCCCCTCTCCCTCTCCATCTCCCTCTCCCTCGCTCTCGCTCTCGCTCTCGCTGTCGCCCTCGCCCTCACCCTCACTTTTCGCCCTCTCACCTCTCTCTCTCACCCTCTCCCCCTCCCTCTCCCTCACCCTCTCTCTCTCCCTCTTTCACTTCACCCTCTCCCTCGCCCGCTCCCTCGCTCTCGCCCTCACCTTCACCCTCACCCTTCGCCCTCTCCCTCTCCCTCTCCCTCTCCCTCTCCCTCTCCCTCTCCCTCTCCCTCTCCCTCTCCCTCTCCCTCTCCCTCTCCCTCTCCCTCTCTCACCCTCTCCCTCTCCCTCACCTTCGCCCTCCCCCTCTCCCTCCCCCTCTCCCTCTCCCTCTCCCTCTCCCTCTCTCACCCTCTCCCTCTCCCTCTCCCTCGCTCTCGCCCTCACCTTCACCCTCACCCTTTGCCCTCTCCCTCCCCCTCTCTCTCTCCCTCTCTCACCATCTCCCTCTCTCACGCTAATCCTATCCCTCCCTTTCCTTCTCCCTCTGCCCGATCCTCCCCCTCTCCTTCCTTCTTCTTCGAACTCTCCCTTCTTCTTGCTCTATATCTTTCCCCCTCTTTACCCTCACCCTCTTCTTCCCTCTTCCTCGCCCTCTCCTTTCCTCACCCTCTCCGTCCCTCTTCCTCTCCGTCTCCCTTTCCTCAGCCACTCTCTCCCTCTCCCCCACTCTCATCTTCCTTCTTCCTAAACTACTCTCTCCCTCCTCCTCCTCCTCCTCCTCCTCCTCCTCCTCCTCCTCCTCCTCCTCCTCCTCCTCCTCCTCCTCCTCCTCCTTCCCCCCTTCTCCCTCTCCCCCACTCTCACTTCCTTCTTCCTTAACTACTCTCCCTCCTCCTCCTCCTCCTCCTCCTTCCCCCCTATCTCCCTCTCCCCCACTCTCACTTCCTTCTTCCTTAACTACTCTCTCCCTCCTCCTCCTCCTCCTCCTCCTTCCCCCCTATCTCCCTCTCCCCCACTCTCACTTCCTTCTTCCTTAACTACTCTCTCCCTCCTCCTCCTCCTCCTCCTCCTCCCCCCTTCTCCCTCTCCCCCACTCTCACTTCCTTCTTCCTTAACTACTCTCTTCCTCCTCCTCCTCCTCCTCCTCCTTCCCCCTATCTCCCTCTCCCCCACTCTCCTTCCCTTCTTCATAACTACTCTCCCTCCTCCTCCTCCTCCTCCTCCTTCCCCCCTATCTCCCTCTCCCCACTCTCCCTTCCCTTCTTCCTTAACTACTCCCTCCTCCTCCCTCCTCTCCTCCTTCCCCCTATCTCCCTCTCCCCCACTCTCACTTCCTTCTTCCTTAACTACTCTCCCTCCTCCTCCTCCTCCTCCTCCTTCCCCCCTATCTCCCTCTCCCCCACTCTCACTTCCTTCTTCCTTCTCTCCCTCCTCCTCCTCCTCCTCCTCCTTCCCCCCTATCTCCCTCTCCCCCACTCTCACTTCCTTCTTCCTTAACTACTCTCCCTCCTCCTCCTCCTCCTCCTCCTTCCCCCTTCTCCTCTTCCCCTCTTATCTTCCTTCTTCCTTAACTACTCT
>BOPN01005468.1:93878-97116 GCA_017312705.2 Penaeus japonicus
ATATATATATATATATATATATATATATATATATATATATATATAGAACCCTTATACCAAGGAAAGAGAAGTGCACCCACACCTCTCACCGTTTGCGATACGTTTCCTGAACAGACTGAGAGCAGCCACGATACATACCGTCAGATCAACAACCTCGGCTGCCTCAATGTCCCGAATCAGCCCATCGACGACCAGCGCCTTCCTCTCTCCCAGAAGAAGACACAAGGACACCCACTGCCAGGGAGACACGCGCTCTTCGGTCGAGGCGAATCTGTTTCCGATGTAGAGGCCGTAGCTATCTTCGCGGACTGCAAGAGCGTTTCAAAAGTCAAGTTCACGAACGTGTTGCAATGACTGTCTGTTTCTCTTCTTCTTTCTCTCTCTCTGTCTCTCTCTCTCTCTCTCTCTCTCTCTCTCTCTCTCTCTCTCTCTCTATATATATATATATATATATATATATATATATATATATATATATATATATATATATATATATATATATATATATATATATATATATATATATATAGAGAGAGAGAGAGAGAGAGAGAGAGAGAGAGAGAGACATCCACACACACACACACACACACACACACACACACACATATTCACACTCACACACACACACATATAAATAGATCAAGATACCAAACGGCAAGATCCCGCCCTCACGCGTCAAAGCCAGGGAGTTATTGAGGGTGAGGACGAGCGCGCTCTTCGCACTGTGGCGTTGGAGCTCGAGCTGGAGACAGAGGCTGACGTCCCTCGTATCGTTCGGGAAAGTGACTTCCTTCTGCAGCCACGCCCACGAGCTGGCGGGGGGCGCCGATGTGTGGATGCCGTAGGTGGGGAAGCTGGATGAAGAGGGGGTGACTGGCAGGGAGAGGGAGGGGGGGAGGTATTAAAATCATCATGCTCATCATTGACATCATCATCATCAACACCATCATCGTCACCGTCATCATCATCATCCCCATCATCGTCATCACCATTATTGTTATTGTTATTGTTATCATCATCACTACTGTTATCATCATTTTGTTCGTCATCCCATTAACTGCAAAGATTACCAAAGTCTTCGCAAATCTGACGCTACTCCGAAGACTTCGTTGCAGAGACAAACAAAATCTAAACAAATAAAATAAAATAGCTTTTAAAATGTTCATCAGTTCAATCATAAAGCCACTGGCATTAGGACCAAACGCGTGTCACTCTTAGTGTTAGTTTCATCATCACGAATCTGAAATGGCTTCAAGTAGGTGAACCTCGTAAATACTTATCGGTCTTTATAAACTCAAATTTGTGTCTGGATATTCTGCTTGTACATTCAAGGAAATCTGTGAAAATCTATGGTTTTCCAGATCCAGATGTTTATATGAATGTTTACAATCTAAAATTTTGGTATACGTATGGTTACCTTGGTAGAATGTTTGTCCAAAAATTTGAATTTCATATTGAGTTTGTTTCAACTGAGGTTTATTTTGAATGAAACTTAGACATTCTAGACAGTGGATAGATTTTCTGAACCTCCGGATGTGAAGGGTTTAACAGATGAGGATTCTGGGGATGAAGATGGAGAATCAACCCTACGATATATATAAAAAGATGTCTGGGAATCAATTGGTTGCACAAGCAGAAATTCGTTGACAAAGACAAACAGCAAAGTACAGTGACATAAAAGAACAAAAAACAGAAAACAAAAACAAAGGAAATATTGCTTTGCTTTGGTTTGAGTGATGATTCAAACAAAAGAAAATGTAACAAGAAAATTGTCAATAATTATGGAAAACATAATTTTCTTAAAATGTAAATACATTTATAAAATATATATTATCATACACTTCCAAACAATTATATTCACGATGAAAAGGAAGCTATTTGTTGACTTCAAAATAAATTCTGAAAAAATTCTGATTTACTACAAAAAACGATTTTTGTACCCGTCTTCAACTAAAATAACTTATGGTCACTAGCCAATATCACCAAAGATTCTTTTTTTATTCGTTTTTATCTCTAAACATAGATACCATGAGTTTTTTTTTTTTTTTTTTTTTTTGAGAAAGAGAGAGAGATAATGAATTACACAACTTTAAAAGTGAAAAAACATGAAACAAAAAAAAAAAAAAAAAAAAAAAAAAAAAAAAAAAATATATATATATATATATATATATATATATATATATATATATATAAAATAAAAAAATGAATTAAACGCATGGAAACAGGACCGCGACCCATTTATAAAATAAAGATGTAATTAACACCATCCCTCTCCTATTTACTAAACATTAACTCAATGAGTCGGTAATTAGCATTAAATGATACAGAAGTAGCACGGATAATCAACCCACAAACCTTGCAAGCACAGGAAAATCACATGCACAACCAGCAACCAAGCTGAGATGCATGTTGCATGTTCCTCCCTTATGACATGCAACATCTTCTTCGTGGTCTGCAAAGGAAGAATTTGCATGTGAATATACATAGTTCGTAAATATTTTTTACTGTTTTTCTTTATATTCTCTTGTTATGTAAGTATTGCACTTATGATTATGATCATTAATCACATATATTTATACACATACACACACTGACAAACACACACATACACATACATATATACATATACATACACATATATATACTTATACACATGTAAATATGTGCATGTGAATAATTATTATAATCATGAATAAGAAAATGAATAAAACAAGAAGTAACTGAGAAAGAGCAATAGAACAATCAACATAACAAGAAAAATCCAATAATGATGATATAATTAATTTTATAAATAATGGTGATGATAATAATAATGATGATGATGATTATAAAAATAACAATAATGATAATGATAATAATAACTATATCAACAACGATTTGCATGATCATTATCTAAAAAAATAAAGTAACTCGCAAGCACTTTGCCTTCAATCGCAAGCACTTTCCTCTTCGACAGGCAACAGCAGACTGAAACTTGTCACTTAAACACCACTGCCATTAAGCTTTCGGTAGCCTTTGGTATGGGACCGCTAAGTGCCTGCCTTTGGTTTGTCTGTTCAGGGGATATTGATTTCCGGGAATTACTGTTTATTTTACTTCAACATAGACGTACACGCACACACACACACACACACATATGTGTATACACACACACATATGTGTACACACACACACACACACACACACACACACACACACACACATATATATATACACATATATATATACTGTATGTATA
>BOPN01005469.1:9131-14131 GCA_017312705.2 Penaeus japonicus
TATTCCCCGCTTATAGTGAAATTCAACTAAAACAGTGAAAAATTAAAATACATATTTATTCGTCTTGTGCGTCAGTCACGGGGTGCATAATCATGAGTGTAGAGAGCTGTGCTAGCTATATATCATAACCCTGAGAACAAGATACGGCGATTTTTTTATTCTAAACACAGCCACAAAAAAACATAAAAGCGCGTACATGAATATGTGCACGCACAAATTTATACACACGCACAGATACTCATACACAAGCGCAAACACACACAAACACACACACACACACACACAAATACATATACACACATTCACACAATACACACCCACGCATGCATGTACGCACACACACACCCACGCATACACACGCAGGCACACGGGCGAACGTGCGCATACTTAACTAAACAAATAATTACGCCTACACGGATTTCAGAATAAAACTTCAATCACTTATCATTACCACTTAGAAAATAACTCATTGGCAAATAAGTAGATAATGAAAATGGTGATGATAATGATACTACTACTACTACTACTAATAATAATAACAATAGTAATGATAATGATAATAATAATAGTAATGGTAATAGCAATAACAATAATAATAATAATGGCAATGACAACAACAACAACAGTAATAATAATAATCATATTGATAATAATAATGACAATAACAATTATCTGAGGTAATCCTTCGTAATAATGGTATTGTGTTGGCTTTCCCTATTTGTATTTGCTTGATATGGCAGAACAATTGCTTTTCACGATACCATAATAATAAAAATAATGATAATAATAATAACAAGGTAGTAAAGATAATAACAACAACAATAATAGTAATTATGCGAGCAATAGTAATATAGATTTTTTAACTGCTTTTCAAGATGGCTTCTGCAGACACGTATTTCAGTTACGTCACTTACGGCCCGCAGGTCCCGGCTCGCTCCTCGTCCCACGCGTGGAACGCAGGAAGGCAGACTGATCACCCTCACATATTCAATAAATGCTTTCCATGACAGCAATTAGCTTCCAATGGCCTTTCATTCATCTGCCGAGTATTGGTTTGTCTCTTTCGTTTCCTTCACTTCGTCCTGTTCCACAATAATTGCCATCTTCTATTGTTCTACACCTCAATTATCTGTCCTTTGGCTTATTCCGTTGCCTCTTTTCGTACGGCCGGGGCTCTGGCGTAATTACGGCGTAAAAACCTCACCGAGTAGTGTTAGGTTACGCGGAGACGTGTCGGGGGCGTGGGAAGGGAAGGGCGGAGAGGCATCGCTGGCGAAATTTTTCTCGCCGTTTTAGCTAGCTCTCTTTGCAAGGGGGATTATTCTTTAGTGTGAGGGAGTGGGGGGGGGGGGCTTTGGGCTGGATAGACATTTCTCTCTCTCTCTCTCTCTCTCTCTCTCTCTCTCTCTCTCTCTCTCTCTCTCTCTCTTTCTCCCCTAACTCTCTAGCTCCATCACTCCTCCCCCCTCCTTCCCTAAGCGTTCTCTTCGGCGCGGAAATATTTGGCACCGTAATCGAAAGCATTAATTTGCTTAGTTATTTTTTCTTGAATTTTAGTTCCTTTAGGGTACAATCACCTCTGTGTGTGTGTATGCGTGTGCGTGTGTATATGCGTGTGCGTGTGTGTGTATGCGTGTGCGTGTGTATATGCGTGTGCGTGTGTATATGCGTGTGCGTGTGTGTGTATGTGTATGTGCGTGTGCATGAGGCAGAGAGAGTTTTGATTTGCCTCCCATCCGCGTCGCGGAATCAGACAATGCTGTCTGCGTAGAAGCGATATTTAATTGAATATACAATCTCTTTTCCTCCCTGTCTAAAACTAAATCAACCCTCTGGGCCACAAGAGGGCAACAAAAATATAATTTAAAAAATCTTATCTCCTATGGCTTCTCTCGAACACCACACCACTAAAAGACAATGCCTTTGTCAAAGATGTAGAGAGAAAACGTTAACACAACCTGATCAGTAATTCTTCACTCCAAGCCACCTGTTACCCTGGTCTGCCACGGCGAGTCTCCCCCACATACCCTCCTCCCTTCCCTACCCTGAGTCACCCCCTCGCTCCTCCCTCTCTCCCATCCTTCCTCCCTCTCGCTCCCCCTTCTCCCTCTCCCCAATGGTTAGACTGTCTCTCCCTTGCCCTCTAGAATCAAATCAGGAACTTGACATATGCTAGACATGTATCATTTGTGTAGAGGGATCTCTCGTCGAGCTTATTTGGCAATGATGAGAATCATTTACATTGACTTGGCGGTAACTTACTGCTTGTTGCCTGAACTCAGTTGCCATGAAGTCCGCTTCATGAGAGGAGGTGGAGAGTCCAATTTAGCATTTTTCGCGCATTTTCATCATGATTTCGTTCGGTATCTGCGGTTCTTTCTGTGTCTGGAGAACTGGTCGTCGCGTATTCATAGAAAGAATCGTTCGAGCGAAGCGTGCGAACGCCTAGCAAAATAGATGGCCAAAATACTGTTAATTCGGTGGGTTGTATTTACAGTTTGACTCTCCTTTCCCTTTCTTTCGCGCTCCTCCTCCTTACGCCCGTGACCGACCAAAGAACTTGAGGTAATCCTTTGTAATAATGGTATTGCGTTAGCTTTTCCTATTTGCTTTTACTTGATATGGCACAACGATTGTTTTTCATGACATCAACTTGAAACAAGAGTTATGACACGACACCAAATCATACCAAGGTAACTATGGATCTTACGCAATGTAATACCCCTTCCCCCCACTTAACAATCTTGGTTCTTGCTCGCCAAGAGAGAGATAAACACAGATAGAGGAGAGAGAGAAAGAGAGAGAGAGAGAGAGAGAGAGAGAGAGAGAGAGAGAGAGAGAGAGAGAGAGAGAGAGAGAGAGAGAGAGAGAGAGAGAGAGAGAGAGAGAGAGAGAGAGAGGAAGAGATATACATATAGAGATAAAGGTGTAGATAGAGATATTTTTCTCTTTAGCGATACATCTTTGATAAATTTCACTGGGTTTAGCCAGCTCAAGTACACATTCTAACCAAATGAATAAAGCATTAAAAGAGGGACCGAGGGGCTACAAGGATTCTCACTCACTCACTCTCTCTCTCTCTCTCTCTCTCTCTCTCTCTCTCTCTCTCTCTCTCTCTCTCTCTCTCTCTCTCTCTCTCTCTCTCACTCTCTCTCACTCTCTCTTTCTCGCTCTCTCTCTCTTTCTCTCTCGTTCTCTCTCTTCTTCTCTCCCTCTTTCCTCCTCTCCCTTTCCCCTTTTCTCCCCCTCCCTCTCCTTCTTCCTCTCTCTCCCTCCTTCCTTTCCTCCCTCTCTCTCCTTCCTCATTTTCCTCTACCTTACCCTCTCTCTCCTTCCACCCTTTCCTCTCCTTCTCTCCTCTTCCTCCCCTCCCTCTATTTCTCTCTCCTTTCTCCTCTTCCTCTTCCTCACTCTTCTTCCTCCTCTCCTTCTCCCTCTCTCCCGTGTCACAAGAGGGAACCACTAGTGGAGCTCTGCTGGGCCGGCCGCGTCACGAGTGTGCTGAGACGTCTTCGAAGGCAGCCAGGAAGAGGAAGGCAAACGCTCCAATAAGAACTATGCCTTGCTCATTGAAGTGATGTTTCTTCGACTCCTCGGGCTGCTGTGGTCGCAGGGGTTTGTCTTAACCGGTGTCCATTGGATTTTTTCTACTTATTTCTTCTGATTCTGGATCGTTTGTTGTTGATCTGTTTGCTCGCACATGTAGATCCATTCTTTGGTTGTCGCGCGAGGGGTAATATATATCAGTGCGAAACTAAAAATATCCCAACCAAAAATTTATCAATTGATTGTAACCGAGATAAAAGAAAGGGACACAAATTTAGCTAAAATATACTCGCCTCTCCCCCCAAAAGATGATATGAAAGAATAAAAGGAATGAAAGAAAAAGATTAATGAAGGCGGTGAGGCTTGGGCTCATGAGGGGGTGGGGAGTTGGAGGTGTGGGATCGTGTAAGGAGGGTCTGGGGTGGAGGTGGGGATGTAGGTGCGGGGGTGAGGAGTGGAGGTGGAGGCTGGGAGTCTGGGAGTGAAGGTGGGATCTGGGAATAGAAGTGGGGGTCTGGGATGAAGGCAGGGGTCTAGGTGGAGGTGGGAAATCTGGAGGTGAGACCGTGCGGGGGTCTTGGGGAGAATGTGGGGAAGATCTGAGAATGGAGTTTGTAGGTTCCGGAGGTGAGAGGGGGGGGGGTACATAGGGGTCAGGGGATGGAGGTGGAGGAGTCACGTGGAATGAGTCTGCAGGAGGGGATGTTGAGTTCACGGTGTGCCGATCAAGATCTCAAGTCTATCAAGGCGTCAAGAAGTCAGTGGGATGACACTCCTATGCAACAGAGGGAGCTTTGATGTAAGAGAAAGGAAAGGAGTGTTACGTTAAGCCAGTGGTAATTATATGGTTAATATCGAAAAGGACTTTCAGAGAAGAGGGTGTAACGCCTAAATGCTAATTCTGAATATAACAGGACTGTGTGAATTTGCTGGTGATGGTGTGATCGTATGCTATATTGAAGGGGATGGGAGACCAAGCTATATTGAAGGGGATGGGAGACCAGGCTACATAAGCTGCCTAGAAAGAAACGAATAATACAACCAGTTTAAAAGTTCATCACACTAATCTTAGAAAGAAAAGAAAATACAAATGAATAACAATCATAGCAATAATGATAATGATTTCGCTCTCATAGAACAGCGATGATGGTGGAGACTGTCATAGGATTCAGAGACTAAAAAGGGGAAGGAGACACGAAAGGCCGAAAGAAGAACAAGGTCGCCATGACTGTGATAATATGAAGGTTACGATAATGATAATGAACATTCTACGACTTCGCTTTTTGGGCGATGGGGATCACGTCACTATCACGTTCACTGTTCTCTAGTGGATGGAGGAAAGTCAAAACCTTTTTCGAAAGATGAACGTCCCTTTCACGTCCCCTGTTATCTTTTCAAAGGAGTGACGTCACGATTGTGTCCCCCTGTTCTCTTTTCAATAGAGTGACATCAAC
>BOPN01005469.1:24131-29131 GCA_017312705.2 Penaeus japonicus
GCCTCCGCTCACCACGTTTGCCATCCTCTAGCCATATACACTATGATCTGGTTTTAAATCACTATTGGGGATGACAGGAATCCTAACCGATGGGCTGCATCGCCTCCCGGAAGAGTGTGGTATTGACAACCCTTTCAACCCCAACCTCAAAAAAAAAAAAAAAAAAAAAAAAAAAAAAAAAAAAAAAAAAAATCTAGCAAATATTTGGCTATCAATAATGATGATAATGATAATAATAATGATATTACTACTATTACT
Organism: Penaeus japonicus; assembly: GCA_017312705.2. Lineage (NCBI taxonomy): Eukaryota > Metazoa > Arthropoda > Malacostraca > Decapoda > Penaeidae > Penaeus > Penaeus japonicus. The sequence goes on from BOPN01005469.1 coordinate 24,390, forward strand.
AAAAATAATATTAATCAAAATGATAATATTAATAATGATAGTCATACCAATAATAAAGATAACGATAATAATAACGATAACTATAACAATGATGATGATGATGATAATATTAAAATAACAAAATAATAGCAAAAATAATGATAATAATAATGATAACAAAAATAAAAAAACAAGAGCAATAACAACAATGATAGTTATACTTATGACGATAAAGATAATAATAATAATAATAATAATAACAATAATACTTATAATAATAATTATAATAATGATAATAATAATAATAATAATGATGATAACGATAACTAGGGTACTACTACTACTACTACTACTAATAATAATAATAATAATAATAATAACGACAACAACAACAACAATAATGATAGCAACAACAACAACAACAATAATAATAATAGTAATAATAATAATGCTAACGATTATGACAATAATAATAATAATAATAATAATAATAATGATAATAATAATAATGATCATAAAAATAATTCCAAAGGGATATATATCTCCAAGATCCTTTTGAAATTTCTCAACATTTTCCGTTTCATTTTACCAGGGGACGAACGGAAGGAAAATTCCCTGGTTCACTCGCCGGTTTCCTCACGCGTTCTCACGGTCGGCCACTGGAGAACGCCCCGCACGTAATGAGTGAGACAAGATAGAGAAACGGGAAGAGGAGAAAGTAAAGACAGGAAAGAGAGAGAGGAGGGGAAGAGAGAAGAGGACGGGCGCAAAACACGAGAAAAAGAAAGGTGGAGAGGGGTGCGAAACAAGAGAAAGCACAATAAGTAGCGTGCAATAAGAGAGAAAGATAAGGATAAGGAAAAAGAGAAGAAAAAAACGGAAAAGTAAAACAGGGGGAGAGGAGGAGTACGAAGAATGAGAAAGATGGGAAAGACGACGAGAAAAGAATAGGAGAAAGAGGAAAAGACAGAAAGAGGATGCGAAACAAGAGAGAAAAAGAAGTAGAGGAAGAAGAGTGCAACGTAAGAGAAAGGAAAAGAGGGAGGAGTAGCATAATGAAAAACAAGGGAAGGGTGTGAAGAAATGAGGAAGAATAATAATAAGAGGAGGAGTTCGAAGATTGAGAAGAGAAAGAGGGAGAGCATCAAGGCAGAGCGGAGAAAAGTTCCGTTCCGTGAGAGCGGCCGCATGCAACTTGGCTGAAATGGGTCGCACGTCGACTGATCGGAGAGGATGCTGGACGCATCGCTATCGGAAGAGATTGGCTTCAGGTGGGCTCTCTCTCTCTCTGTGTGTGTGTGTGTGTGTGTGTGTGTGTGTGTGTGTGTGTGTGTGTGTGTGTGTGTGTGTGTGTGTGTGTGTGTGCGTGCGAGCATGTGTACGTATGTGTGTGTGTTCTCATATAACATATTCACCTCAAAATATCCTAGTTTATCTGTATCATTGAGTGTTCAGACTACTCCAGTCACCACAAACAAACAGGAGTTCCCACACCCTACACGCCCGCAGTACCCGCAGGTTAGACCATAACAACACGAGTACCTCCCCCTCCCCCTCCCTATCTCTCTCTCTCTATCCCAATCTCTCTTTCTCATCCTAATCTCTTTTTCTTTTTCTTTTTCTTTTTAATCTTAATCTTAACCTTGTACTTTATTCCATATATCTGAGACTGTATTTAAAAACTTCGCGTTGATCTTGTTTTAGATGTTGATTGATCAAATCTGTCTTGGGTTCGAAGGTGATAACTTTGAGCTGTGATTAAGTGCGTTCTTATGCGTCGGAAGTCCCATCTTAAAGATCACTTTTCGAGGGTATAACAATTCTTTTCCAACCATTCCAAATCAAATTACAAATGCAAATACCACAATATAGATAATGATATGGCAACGGCAGCATGAATAATAACAATGTCCCTAATGACTGATCGCGTTTGATTAAAAGAAAATAATAATAAAAGTACAAGAATGAAAAAATAAACGATAATCATTCACAGCATCAAGAGACGTTCTTTCGGCTTTCCATATATCACCCAGCCTTAGAACATAACCTAAGACCTGATGAGACCTCATTAAGCTGATAGTTATATCCTCTAACTCGGTTAAGTCAACCTTCTGACCTTTCAACCGGGGTCGTCCATCAAGGGAGCCACCCTCATCGGTCCACAATCTTAGATTCAGTCTCAGTCTAAGTCTCTCTCTCTCTCTCTCTCTCCCTCTCTCTCGCGCGTCCTTCCCTTGGGCGAAGAAGGGGGCGCAGACGGCGACCCAATGGCATCCCTTACCCTACTGCTTCCCTTTTCCCTCGGGGTGGTAGAGGGTCCTGGCTCATCCTTCTCATACATTTAAAAACAACCTACCCTCCGTGGGTGCTTCTTGTTCCTTATCCTTTTCTCCTTTCTTTGGTTTGTTTGGTCGTGCTTCTACTTTTCACTTTCTCAAGAGCTTTATCCCATATGTTAATGATACCCACTTCTAAATTTTCTTTCACTTTCTAAAATACCTACTTTCATTTCCCTCCCATTCTCTCTTTCTGTATTTCTTCTCAATATCCATCTCCTACAGCCTTTTCTCCTATCCTTGTCCTATTTCATTTACGTTTACCCGCATCCTGAGATCTTTAATGAAAAGCGCAGATGTCTCTCTCCCGACTGCCGCATACGCAGTCCATCCTCATTCTGCCTGTCTCATTACAAATCTCTCTTTCTATTCTGGTTCGGCTATGGACTAAATAAGCGCATATAAAACGCAGAGGGATTGTATAACGATGCTGCCTTATAATCATATATTTACCATACCCCTTTGTTGTGGTTGATCTTCGATTCTGCTTCAAATAATTCTAATCTGATCATTTTTTGTCGAATTCTTTCTTTCATGTTTATATTCATTTGCACTTTTTTTTTTATTTTATAATTCCATTACCCTTGTCAGTAGACCTTTTCATAACGAAACACGATTTTGATGTGTACTTTGCTATAAATACACTATTTACTGAAGAAGGTTACTTTCAATGAGCTCATGCTTTTCTCTCACACAGGCCTATGCCTCACCGCTTGCTTCTCATTTCATATAATAGGCCTACTATTGGGTGAAGGACCTTTATGATAAATGATTGAATAATGTTCCCGCATAGATTATCTTCCATTTTAAAAGTCTTTGTCATCGAACCTATCATGTGATCATGGCTAAACTAGGCCTATGAAACTTCTACAGATTTAATACTAAAACGTCTATAATTGCATTACAGTTCAAGACGGTCAGTTAACCTTTAGAATATTTGTATGAAATACCCCATTATCAGGAATTCCTTAAAATAAAAGTTCATAATGTGCAATCATAGACAACATGCGGCAAAGATGAAATTCCAGAGCCCTAAGCTTTCATGAATCGTCCGCGTTGATCTACATGTTTGGATTGCAGCCTAGCCTCAGTGCAATTAGTCCTACTGAAGTCTTTGACATCTTTATTAACGTTTATCCCCGTAAGAGATTTCCTAGCCTTTGACCACCATCTAGGAACCAAGAATACAATTCTGGTACCGCTGTAAAATGTTAACGTAACAACCGAAGATAGAAAAGTAAAGCTTTGCTTCTTCCCAAATTATCATCTACACGTGTTGACTCTCTCCCATAGAAAAAATAAAAATAAAAAACAATAAACCCCATAGTTGATATCATCATTGCCTTTAGCTGATAGATGAAAGAAAATAGAGAAGTACTTCCGACACCCGCTCGTTCCTATTTCCCTAAAACTTCCATTTCATCAAAAACTTATCCTGATATCGACCAACACATCACCCAAATGGCGAAAGAACCTCCCTTAATTTCTCCCCACCTTCCTGGTCCAAAATTCGACATTTCTGTAGCATCTGTGCCAGCGGATGCACGGGAAAAATGTGACAGAAGGCAATCATACTCCCAGGGCTGGCTATAGTAAAGGGAGACCCAAATACGCAATACATACGCATTAAATAGCAACAGTGTATGGATGACACATTATACCATCTGTCGATTAATGGTTGATATTCCAGCAATTGTCAAGGCCTGAAGTGTTGCCAATGGTTGCAAAATCATCAAATGTATAGCCAAAATAGGTGAGTTACCGAAATTAGGCCGTGGTTCAGCCTGGGTATGAAACTGCGTATATCCATTTGGAAGGGAATATAGATGTTTCTCCGTGTAGTTGTGGCCATTTCCATATTTTTGAACATGTGTTGTGTACAACAATGAAACACTTGTTAACATAGGAGTGTATAGTTGCTAAAATAACAAAGGGGAACATACTTAACCACACAATGTGTGTGGGTCAACTTTTCAAAAAATTCTCAACTTATACCAAACATGTAATATTCTCAGCATTATAAAAGGCATGTATAGATCACAAACTTACCTGGAAATAATCTTGCATACATTTCGTCTTACCTGGGATATTTTATTTATAGGATTAATTAGGCTTGACCTCTTTTACAATAATTACATTGTTAAGACAAAATATATGTTATCAAAATGTTGGCATTCAGCATGCAGTAAACATACATAACACGTAGAAGTATATCATAACACAAAAAATGGTTCGTCAGAAACCCTGGCAATTTAAATGCCCAGGAAGTAGAATTTAAATGCCCGCAGTCGTGTCATGCAAAGAATGAATGAGAACCAGCACTTCTCCGCCCGACTTTACACATTTCAATCTCATCTCCCGCCTCTGATCCAGGTCAGACGCGGTGGAATCTATGCTCAAAACGTGCTATATGTCTTCAAAAACTAA
>BOPN01005469.1:80418-97096 GCA_017312705.2 Penaeus japonicus
TTTATTCTTGCTCTTCTTCTTTCCCCGTCTCCCGTCTCCCTTCCTACATTCTTTCTTTTCCCTTCACTATTCACTATTCCTTCCGTCTCCTGTCTCTCCTCTCTCTCTCTCTCTCTCTCTCTCTCTCTTCTGTTCTCTCTTGCTCTCTCTCTCTCTCTCTCTCTCTCTCTCTCTCTCTCTCTCTCTCTCTCTCTCTCTTTCTTTCTCTCTCTCTTTATTTCTCTCTCTCTCTTTCTCTCTCACTCTCTCTCTCTCTTTTTCTTTGTCTCTCTTCGTCTGTCCATTTCTCTCTCCTCTCTACTCTCTCCTTTCTCTTTTCCCTCTTACTCTCTCTCTCTCTCTCTCTCTCTCTCTCTCTCTCTCTCTCTCTCTCTCTCTCTCTCTCTCTCTCTCTTCCACTCTCCCTCTATCTCTCCTCTCTATTGTCCCCTCTCTCTTTTCTCTCTACTCTCTCTATCTATCTATCTGTCTATCTCTGTTTCTCTGTCTCTCTCTTTGTCTATCCCTCTCTCTCCCCTCTCTAATCTCTCCTCTCTACTTTCTCCTCTCTCTTTCCTCTCTCTCTCTCTCTCTCTTAATCTCTCTCTCTCTCTCTCTCTCTCCCTCTCGCTCTCTCTCTCTCTCTCTCTCTCTCTCTCTCTCTCTCTCTCTCTTCTGGATATTAAAATCTGTCTTTATCACAGCCTGTTTAAAAGGCAACCAATGGTGAAGGATCTTTAAATCAAATCATAGCAAAGGTAATTTTTATTTCCTCAAGAAAACTGACCAGTTGATTTTACTCGGTTATTTTGTACTTGGATATCTGAAGTGGGAGCTTATTCACATCAGGACAAACTCCATATGAAAGCCTTGTTTTTTTTTGTTTTTTGTTTTTTTTTTTGGGGGGGGACAGCAAACTCTTGGGGATTTTGCTTCCAGCCGTGCAAACAATAGTTTTCACTGGATGTTTTTGATATTATAGATGCCTTATGTTGACTGTGGATTTCATACATGACAGTGAGACCAGCTATGTCTGCTCTTTGTTATAGCCTTTGAAAAAGAGGTATAGATCTAGGTCCTTATCCCTTGATAATCCCATTGCCAAACTTGGCCTTTATAGAATTTCTCTTGTCCTCCAGATATATTTTTCTTAGTGCTGCTAATTCACACGCTGCGCTCCTTGCTAAACCTGCTTTTTGAAAATTATTTTTTGTCATAGTGGGCGCCAAGTAAATTGATATGATATTCAGGGTATAGAACGTTTAGAATGAAATGTAAGGGTAACATTGGTGTTGGAACTTGTAATTAAATGGTTATTGCTCTTTCTGTCTATCTTGCACACCCTTTCAGATCCCTTTCTGTTTGTGTTTCTCTGCCTTTCCTTCTTTCCGTCATTTCCGCTCTTGACACAGAGAGAGTGGGAGAGGGCAAGAGCCTGTCGACAGGGTACATGTCGCGTGACGATAAAAGGAGGAAGGAGAGAAGGAGCAGAGAGAGAGAGGGAGGATGCGCACAGCGGCCATGCCAATTTCCGAGCATGGGGGTGAACGGAAGTTGGGCACTATAGGGCCCAGCGCCGGATGTCGACCCGCGCCCACCAACAACGCCCATGGACACGAGGGACGAGTGGGAAGATTGGCGAGAAACAAGAGGGGCTTTGTAGGGGAAGAGGGAAGGAAGGAAGAGGGTTAGAATAGGATGAGAAGAGAAAAAAAAAATTAAAAAATGGAATAGAGCAGGGAGAAGGGAGGGAATTACAATAAGGAGAGAAACGGGAAATGCAAAAAGGGGAGGGGAGAGATGGGAGTTCCAATAAGGGGAGAGGGGGAGGGAGTTCTAATAAGGGATGAGGGGGGAGGGAGTTCTAATAAGGAGGGAGGGGAGTTTCACAATAAGAGATGTGGTGGAGGGAGTTCTAATAAGGGATGAGGGGGAGGGAGTTCTAATAAGGGATGAGGGGGAGGGAGTTCTAATAAGGGATGAGGGGGAGGGAGTTCTAATAAGGGATGAGGGAGGGTTCAATAAGGGGAGAGGGGAGGGAGTTCTAATAAGGCATGAGGAGGAGTTCTAATAAGGGATGAGGTGGAGGGAGTTCTAATAAGGGATGAGGGGGAGGGAGTTCTAATAAGGGATGAGGGGAGGTTCCAATAAGGGGAGAGAGGGGGAGGGAGTTCTAATAAGGGATAAGGGAGGAGTTCTAATAAGGGGAGAGGGGGAGGGAGTTCTAATAAGGGATGAGGTGGAGGGAGTTCTAATAAGGGATGAGGGGAGGAATTCTAATAAGGGATGAGGGGAGGGAGTTCTAATAAGGGATTAGGGAGGGAGTTCTAATAAGAAAGTGAGGAGGTTCCAATGGGGAGAGGGGGAGGGAGTTCTAATAAGGGATTAGGGAGGGAGTTCTAATAAGGGATGAGGGGGAGGGAGTTCTAATAAGGGGAGAGGGGGGAGGGAGTTCACAATAAGGATGAGGTGGAGGAGTTCTAATAAGGGATGAGGGAGGGAATTCTAATAAGGGATGAGGTGGAGGAGTTCTAATAAAAGGGATTAGGGGGAGGGAGTTCTAATAAGGGATGAGGAGGAGTTCCAATAAGGGGAGAGGGGGAGGGAGTTCTAATAAGGGATGAGGGGGAGGGAGTTCTAATAAGGGGAGAGGGGGAGGGAGTTCTAATAAGGGATGAATGGAGGAGTTCTAATAAGGGATGAGGGGGAGGGAGTTCTAATAAGGGATGAGGGGGAGGGAGTTCTAATAAGGGATGAGGGGGAGGGAGTTCTAATAAGGGATGAGGGGGAGGGAGTTCTAATAAGGGATGAGGTGGAGGAGGTTCTAATAAGGGATGAGGGGAGGAGTTCTAATAAGGGATGAGGGAGAGAGGGAGTTCTAATAAGAGGAGAGGGGAGGGAGTTCTAATAAGGGATGAGGGGAGGGAGTTCTAATAAGTGGAGAGGGGGAGTGAGTTCTAATAAGGGATGAGGTGGAGGGAGTTCTAATAAGGGAAGAGGGGGAGGGAGTTCTAATAAGGGATGAGGGGGAGGGAGTTCTAATAAGGGATGAGGGGGAGGGAGTTCTAATAAGGGGAGAGGGGGAGGGAGTTCTAATAAGGGATGAGGGGGAGGGAGTTCTAATAAGAGGAGAGGGGAGGAAGTAATAAGGGATGAGGGAAGGAGTTCTAATAAGGGAGAGGGGGAGGAGTTTCTAATAAGGGATGAGGTGGAGGGGAGTTCTAATAAGGGATGAGGGAGGGAGTTCTAAGGGATGAGGTGGAGGAGTTCTAATAAGGGATGAGGGGGAGGAGTTCTATTAAGGGATGAGGGGGAGGGAGTTCTAATAAGGGATGAGGGGGAGGGAGTTCTAATAAGGGATGAGGGGGAGGGAGTTCTAATAAGGGATGAGGGAGGTTCTATTAAGGGATGAGGGGGAGGGAGTTCTAATAAGGGATGAGGTGGAGGGAGTTCTAATAAGGGATGAGGGGAGGAGTTCTAATAAGGGATGAGGGAGGGAGGTCTAATAAGGGATGGGGAGTTCTAATAAGGGATGAGGGGGAGGGAGTTCTAATAAGGGATGAGGGGGAGGGAGTTCTAATAAGGGATGAGGGGGAGGGAGTTCTAATAAGGGATGAGGGGGAGGGAGTTCTAATAAGGAGAGGGAGGAGTTCTAATAAGGGGAGAGGGGAGGGAGATCTAATAAGGATGAGGGAAGGAGTTCTAATAAGAGGAGAGGGAGGGAGTTCTAATAAGGGGAGAGGGGAGGGAGTTCTAATAAGGGATGAGGGGGAGGGAGTTCTAATAAGGGATGAGGGGGAGGGAGTTCTAATAAGGGATGAGGGGGAGGGAGTTCTAATAAGGGATGAGGGGGAGGGAGTTCTAATAAGGGATGAGGGGGAGGGAGTTCTAATAAGGGGAGAGGGGGAGGGAGTTCTAATAAGGGATGAGGGGAGGGAGTTCTAATAAGGGGAGAGGGGGAGGGAGTTCTAATAAGGGATGAGGGGGAGGGAGTTCTAATAAAAGGAGAGGGGAGGAGTTCTAATAAGGGATGAGGTGGAGGGAGTTCTAATAAGGGATGAGGGGGAGGGAGTTCTAATAAGAGGGGAGGGAGGGAGATCTAATAAGGGATGAGGGGAAGGAGTTCTAATAAGGGGAGAGGGGGAGGGAGTTCTAATAAGGGATGAGGGGGAGGGAGTTCTAATAAGGGATGAGGGGGAGGGAGTTCTAATAAGGGATGAGGGGGAGGGAGTTCTAATAAGGGATGAGGGGGAGGGAGTTCTAATAAGGGGAGAGGGAAGGTTCTAATAAAAAATGAGGGGAAGGAGTTCTAATAAGGGAAAGGGAGGAGTTCTAATAAAGGGATAAGGGAGGGAGTTCTAATAACGGAGGATGAGGGGAGGGAGTTCTAATAAGGGGAGAGGGGAGGGAGTTCTAATAAAAGGAGAGAGGGGGAGGGAGTTCCTAATACGGGATGAGGGAGGGAGTTCTAATAACGGATGAGGGAGGGAGTTCTAATAGGGATGAGGTGGAGGAGTTCTAATAAGGGGGAGAGGGGAAGGAGTTCTAATAAAAAATGAGGGGGAAGGAATTCTAATAAGGGAAAAGGGGAGGGAGTTCTAATAAGGGAAAGGGGGAGGGAGTTCTAATAAGGGGAGAGGGAGGGAGTTCTAATAAGGGATGAGGAGGAGTTCCAATAAGGGGGAGAGAGGGAGGGAGTTCTAATAAAAGGAGAGGGAGGAGTTCTAATAAGGGATGAGGAGGGAGTTTCTAATAAGGGATGAGGGAGGAGTTCTAATAAGGGATGAGGAAGGAGTTCTAATAAGGGATAAGGGGGGAGGGAGTTCTGATAAGGGATGAGGGGGAGGGAGTTCTAGTTCTAATAAGGGGAGAGGAGGAGTTCTAATAAAGGGATGGGGGGAGGAGTTCTAATAAGGGATGAGGGGAGGGAGTTCTAATAAGAGGAGAGGGGAGGGGGAGTTCTAATAAGGGATGAGGGAGGAGTTCTAATAAGGAGGGAGAGGGAGGAGTTCTAATAAGGGATGAGGGGGAGGGAGTTCTAATAAAAGGAGAGGGAGGAGTTCTAATAAGGGATGAGGGGGAGGGAGTTCTAATAAGGGGAGAGGAGGAGGGAGTTCTAATATGGGATGAGGGGGAGGGAGTTTGTAAGGGATGAGGGGAGGGAGTTCTAATAAGGGATGAGGGGAGGGAGTTCTAATAAGGGATGAGGGGAGGGAGTTCTAATAAGGGATGGGGGAGGTTCTAATAAGGGATGAGGGGGAGGGAGTTCTAATAAGGGATGAGGGGGAGGGAGTTCTAATAAGGGATGAGGGGGAGGGAGTTCTAATAAGGGATGAGGGGAGGGAGTTCTAATAGGGGATGAGGGAGGAGTTTTAATAAGGATGAGGGAGGGAGTTCTAATAAGGGATGAGGGGAGGGAGTTCTAATAAGGGATGAGGGGAGGGAGTTCTAATAAGGGATGAGGAGGGGTTCTAATAAGGGATGAGGGGGAGGGAGTTCTAATAAGGGATGAGGGGGAGGGAGTTCTAATAAGGGGAGAGAGGGGGAGAGGGAGTTCTAATAATGGATAAGGGGAGGGAGTTCTAATAAGGGATGAGGGGAGGGAGTTCTAATAAGGGATGAGGGGAGAGGGAGTTCTAGTTCTAATAAAAGGAGGGGAGGAGTTCTAATAAGGGATGAGGGGAGGGAGTTCTAATAAGGGATGAGGGGAGGGAGTTCTAATAAGGGATGAGGGGGAGGGAGTTCTAATAAAAGGAGAGGGGGAGGGAGTTCTAATACGGGATGAGGGGAGGGAGTTCTAATAACGGATGAGGGGAGGGGAGTTCTAATAAGGGATGAGAGTGGAGGAGTTCTAATAAGGGAGAGGGGAAGGGAGTTCTAATAAAAAATGAGGGGGAAGGAATTCTAATAAGGGGAAAGGGGAGGGAGTTCTAATAAGGGGAAAGGGGAGGGAGTTCTAATAAGGGGAGAGGGGGAGGGAGTTCTAATAAGGGATGAGGGAGGGGATTCAATAAGGGGAGAGGGAGGGAGTTCTAATAAAAGGAGAGGGGGAGGGAGTTCTAATAAGGGATGAGGGGGAGGGAGTTCTAATAAGGGATGAGGGGGAGGGAGTTCTAATAAGGGATGAGGGAAGAGAGTTCTAATAAGGGATAAGGGAGGAGTTCTGATAAGGGATGAGGGGAGGAGTTCTAGTTCTAATGGGGAGGAGAGGGGAGGGAGTTCTAATAAGGGATGAGGGGGAGGGAGTTCTAATAAGGGATGAGGGGGAGGGAGTTCTAATAAGAGGAGAGGGAGAGTTCTAATAAGGGATGAGGGGAGGGAGTTCTAATAAGAGGAGAGGGGAGGGAGTTCTAATAAGGGATGAGGGGGAGGGAGTTCTAATAAAGAAGGAGAGGGGGAGGGAGTTCTAATAAGGGATGAGGGGAGGGAGTTCTAATAAGGGGGGAGAGGAGGGAGTTCTAATATGGGATGAGGGGGAGGGAGTTCTAATAAGGGATGAGGGGAGGGAGTTCTAATAAGGGATGAGGGGGAGTTCCTAATAAGGGATGAGGGGGAGGGAGTTCTAATAAGGGATGAGGGGGAGGGAGTTCTAATAAGGGATGAGGGGGAGGGAGTTCTAATAAGGGATGAGGGGGAGGGAGTTCTAATAAGGGATGAGGGGGAGAGGAGTTTTAATAAGGGATGAGGGGAGGGAGTTCTAATACGGGATGAGGGAGGGAGTTTTAATAAGGGATGAGGGGGGAGGGAGTTCTAATAAGGGATGAGGGGGAGGGAGTTCTAATAAGGGATGAGGGGGGAGGAGTTCTAATAAGGGATGAGGAGGGTTCTAATAAGGATAAGGGGAGGAGTTCTGATAAGGGATGAGGGGGAGGGAGTTCTAATAAGGGAGAGGGAGGGAGTTCTAATAATGGATAAGGAGGGAGTTCTAATAAGGGATGAGGGGGAGGGAGTTCTAATAAGGGATGAGGGGAGGGGAGTTCTAGTTCTAATAAAGGAGGGAGGTTCTAATAAGGGATGAGGGGGAGGGAGGTTCTAATAAAGGATGAGGGGAGTTCTAATAAGGGATGAGGAGGGAGTTCTAGTTCTAATAAGGAGGGAGTTCTAATAAGGGATGAGGGGGAGAATTTCTAATAAAGGGATGAGGGAGAGAGTTTAATAAGGGGGAGAGGAGGGTTCTAATAAGGGATGAGGGAAGGGAGTTCTAATAAGGGATGGGGGAGGAGTTCCAATAAGGGAGAGGGAGGGAGTTCTAATAAGGGATGAGGGGGAGGGAGTTCTAATAAGGGATGAGGGGGAGGGAGTTCTAATAAGGGATGAGGGAGGAGTTCTAGTTCTAATAAGGGGAGAGGGGGAGGGAGTTCTAATAAGGGATGAGGGGGGGAGGGAGTTCTAATAAGGGATGAGGAGGGAGTTCTAATAAGGGGAGGGGAGGTTCTAATAGGGATGAGGGGGAGGGAGTTCTAATAAGGGATGAGGGGAGGGAGTTCCAATAAGGGGGAGAGGGGGGAGGGAGTTCTAATAAGGGATGAGGGGGAGGGAGTTCTAATAAGGGATGAGGGGGAGGGAGTTCTAATAAGGGATGAGGGGGAGGGAGTTCTAATAAGGGATGAGGGGGGAGGAGTTCTAATAAGGGATGAGGTGGAGGGGAGTTCTAATAAGGGATGAGGGGGAGGGAGTTCTAATAAAAGGAGGGGGAGGGGGAGTTCTAATAAGGGATGGTGGAGGAGTTCCAATAAGGGGAGAGGGGAGGGAGTTCTAATAAGGGATGAGGGGGAGGGAGTTCTAATAAGGGGAGAGGGGAGGAGTTCTAATAAGGGATGGGGAGGTTCTAATAAGAGGAGAGGGGGAGTTCTAATAAGGGGATGAGGGGGAAGGAGTTCTAATAAGGGGAGAGGGAGGGAGTTCTGATAAGGGATGAGGGGAGGGAGTTTTAATAAGGGATGAGGAGGAGTTCTAATACAGGATGAGGTGGGAAGGTTCTAATAAAGGATGAGGGGGAGTGAGTTCTAATAAGGGATGAGGTGGAGGGAGTTCTAATAAGGGGAGAGGAGTTCTAATAATGGGGAGGAAGGAGTTCTAATAAGGGGAAAGGGGAGGGAGCTCTAATAAGGGGAAAGGGGAGGGAGTTCTAATAAGGGGAAAGGGGGAGGGAGTTCTAATAAGGGATGAGGGGAGGGAGTTCTAATAAGGGGAGAGGGGAGGGAGTTCTAATAAAAGGAGGGGGAGGGGTTTAATAAGGGATGAGGGGAGGGAGTTCTAATACGGGATGAGGGGAGGAGTTCTAATAACAGGATGAGGGGAGGGAGTTCTAATAAGGGATGGGTTGGAGGAGTTCTAATAAGGGAGAGGGAAGGGAGTTCTAATAAAAAATGAGGGAAGGAATTCTAATAAGGGGGAAAGGGGAGGGAGTTCTAATAAGGGGAAGGGGAGGGAGTTCTAATAAGGGGAGAGGGGAGGGTTCTAATAAGGGATGAGGGGAGGGAGTTCCAATAAGGGGAGAGGGGAGGAGTTCTAATAAAGAGAGGGAGGTTCCTAATAAGGGATGAGGGGAGGAGTTCTAGTTCTAATAAGGGGAGAGGGGGAGGGAGTTCTAATAAGGGATGAGGGGGGAGGGAGTTCTAATAAGGGGAGAGGGGGAGGGAGTTCTAATAAGGGATGAGGGGGAGGGAGTTCTAATAAGGGATGAGGGGGAGGGAGTTCTAATAAGGGATGGGGGAGGAGTTCTAGTTCTAATAAGGGAGAGGGAGGTTCTAATAGGGATGAGGAGGGAGTTCTAATAAGTGGAGAGGGGGAGGTTCTAATAGGGAGGATGAGGAGGGAGTTCCTAATAAAGGGATAGAGGAGGGAGTTCTAATAAGGGATAAGGGGGAGGAGTTCTGATAAGGGATGAGGGGGGGAGGAGTTGTCGGGGGGAGGGGAGGGAGTTTTAATAGGGGCTGAGGGGAGGAGTTTAATAGGGATGAGGGAGGGAGTTCTAATAAGAGTTCAGGGAGGGAGTTCTTAAGGGAAAAGGGAGGGAGTTCTAATAAGGGGAGAGGGAGGGAGTTCTAATAGGGATGAGGTGGTAGTTCTAATAAGGGATAGGGAGGTTCTAAAAAGTGATGAAGGAGGAGTTCTAATAGGGGATGAGGGGAGGAGTTCTAGTAAGGTGGGGGAGGGAGTTCCTAATAGGGATGAGGGGAGGGGTTCTAATAAGGGTTAGGGAGGTTCTAATAAGGGATGAGGGAGTTAATAGGGATGAGGGGAGGAGGTTCTAATAGGGATGAGGGGGAGGGAGTTCTAATAAGGGATGAGGGGAGGGAGTTCTAATAAGGGATGAGGGGAGGGAGTTCTGATAGGGATGAGAGTTCTAATAAGGGATGAGGAGGTTCTAATAAGGGGGAGAGGGAGGAGTTCTAATAGGGGTTAAAGGGGGAGGAGTTCTAATAAGGGATGGGGGAAATTCTAATAAGGGTGAGGGAGGGAGTTCTATTAAGAGGGAGAGGAGTTCTAATAAGGGATGAGGGGGAGGGAGTTCTAATAAGGGATAAGGGTGGAGGGAGTTCTAATAGGTGGAGAGGTGGGGTTCTAATAAGGGATGAGGGGAGGTTCTAATAAGGGATGAGGGGAGGGGTTCTAATAAGGGATGAGGGGAGGGAGTTATAATCAGGGGATGAGGGGAGGGAGTTCTAATAAAGGGATGAGGGAGGGTTCTAATAAGGGAAAGGGAGGAGTTCTAATAGGGGATGAGGAGGGAGTTCAACTTAAGGGATGGGGAGAGTTCTAATAAGGGATGAGGGGAGGAATTTCTAATAAGGGAGGTTGGGGAGGGAGTCTAGCAGGGATGAGGGGAGGAAGTTCTAATAAGGGATGAGGGAGGGAGTTCTAATAAGGGATGAAGGAGGGAGTTTCTAATAGGGGATGGGGGAGAGTTCCTAATGAGGATGAAGGGAGGAGTTCTAATAGGGGATGAGGGGAGGGAGTTCAAAGTTCTAATAAGGGAGAGGGTGGAGGGAGTTCTACTAAGGGATGAGGGGAGGAGTTCTAACTTAAGGGAGAGGGGGAGGAGTTCTAATAGGGGATGAGGAGGGGTTTAATAAGGGATGAGGGGAGGGAGTTCTAATATGGGATGAGGGGGAGGGAGTTCTAATAAGGGATGAGGGGAGGGAGTTCTAATAAGGGATGAGGGGGGAGGAAGTTCTAATAAGGGATGAGGGGAGGGAGTTCTAATAGGGGATAAGAGGAGGGAGTTCTAATAAGGGATGAGGGGAGGGAGTTCTAATAAGGGATGAAGGGAGGGAGTTCTAATAGGGGATGAGGGGAGGGAGTTCTAATAAGGGATGAGGGGGAGTGAGTTCTAATAAGGGATGAGGTGGAGGGAATTCTAATAAGGGGAGAGGGGGAGGGAGTTCTAATAAGGGATGAGGGGAGGGGAGTTCCCATGGGGGATGAGGGGAGGGACTAATAGGGATGAGGGAGTGGTTCTAATAGGGGATGGTGGAGGGAATTCTAATAAGGAGAGGGGGAGGAGTTCTAATAAATGAGGGGAGGAGTTTCTATCAGGGATGAGGAGGAGTTCTAATAAGGGATGAGAGGGGAGTTCTAATAAAGAGGGATGAGGGAGGGCTCTCATAAGGGAAAGGGAGGGAGTTCTAATAAGGGGAAAGGGGAGGGAGTTCTAATAGGGGAGAGGGGAGGGGTTCTAATGAGGATGAGGGGGAGGGAGTTCTTATAAGGGATGAGGGAGGGAGTTCTAATAAGTAGAGAGGGGGAGTGAGTTCTAATAAGGGATGAGGGGAGGGAGTTCTAATAAGGGATGAGGGAGTTCTAATAAGGGATGAGAGGAGGGAGTTCTAATAAGGGATGAGGGGAGGAGCTCTCATAAAGGATGAGGGGAGGGAGTTCTCATAAGGGATGAAGGGAGGAGTTCTAATAAAAGATGAGGGGGAGGGAGTTCTAATAAGGGATGAGGGGAGGGAGTTCTAATAAGGGGAGAGGGGGAGGGAGTTCTAATAAGGGATAAGGGAGGGAGTTCTAATAAGGGATGAGGCGAGGAGTTCTAATAAGTGGAGAGGGGAGGGAGTTCTAATGGGGATAAGGGGGAGGGAGTTCTGATAAGGATGAGGGAGGAGTTCTAATAAGGGAGAGAGGGAGGGAGTTCTAATAAGGGATGAGGGGGAGGGAGGTTCTAATAAGGGGAGAGGAGGAGTTTTTAATAAGGGCTGAGGGGAGGAGTTCTAATGAGGGATGAGGGAGGGAGTTCCTAATAAGGGGAGAGGGAGGGAGTCTAATAAGGGGGAGAGGGGGAGGGAGTTCTAATAAGGGATGAGGGGGAGGGAGTTCTAATAAGGGATGAGGGGGAGGGAGTTCTAATAAGGGATGAGGGGGAGGGAGTTCTAATAAGGGATGAGGGGGAGGGAGTTCTAATAAGGGATGAGGGGGAGGGAGTTCTAATAAGGGATGAGGCGGGGAGTTCTAATAAGGGATGAGGGGAGAGGGAGTTCTAATAAGGGATGAGGGAGGAGTTCTAATAGGGGATGAGGGGAGGGAGTTCTAATAAGGGATGAGGGGAGGGAGTTCTAATAAGGGATGAGGGGGAGGAGTTCTGATAAGGGATGAGGGGAGGGAGTTCTAATAAGGGATGAGGGGGAGGGAGTTCTAATAAGAGGGATGAAGGGAGGAGTTCTAATAGGGGATGAGGGGAGGGAGTTCTAATAAGGGATGAGGGGAGGGAGTTCTAATAAGGGGAGAGAGAGGAGTTCTAATATGGGATGAGGGGGAAGGAGTTCTAATAAGGGATAAGAGGGGGAGGGAGTTCTAATAAGGGATGATGGAGGTTCTAATAAAGGGATGAGGGGGAGGGAGTTCTAATAAGTGGAGAGGGGGGAGGGAGTTCTAATAAGGGATGAGGGGGAGGGAGTTCTAATAAGGGATGAGGGGGAGGGAGTTCTAATAAGGGATGAGGGGAGGGAGTTCTAATAGGGGATGAGGGGAGGGAGTTCTAATAAGTGGAGAGTGAGTTCTAATAGGGACCAGAGGTGGAGAGTTCTAATAAGGGAAGAGGGGGAGGAGTTCTGAAAAATGAGGGGGAGGGAGTTCTAATAGGGATGAGGAGGGAGTTCTAATAAGGGATGAGAGGGAGGAGTTCTAATAAGGGATGAGGGGGAGGGAGCTCTCATAAGGGGAAAGGAGGGAGTTCTAATAAGGGAAGGGAGGGAGTTCTAATAAGGGGAGAGGGGGAGGGAGTTCTAATAAGGGATGAGGGGAGGAGTTTGTAAGGGATGAGGAGGTTCTAATAAGTAGAGAGGGGGAGGGAGTTCTAATAAGGGATGAGGGGAGGGAGTTCTAATAGGGATGAGAGGGAGTTCTAATAAGGGATGAGAGGAAGGGAGTTCTAATAAGGGATGAGGGGGAGGAGCTCTCATAAGGGATGAGGGGAGGGAGTTCTAATAAAAGATGAGGGAGGGAGTTCTAATAAGGGATGGGGAGGAGTTCTAATAAAGGATGAGGGGTGGAGGGAGTTCTAATAAGGGATGAGGGGGAGGGAGTTCTAATAAGGGGAGAGGGGGAGGGAGTTCTAATAATGGATAAGGGGGGAGGGGAGTTCTAATAAGGGAGAGGGGGGAGGGAGTTCTAATAAGGGATGAGGGGGAGGGAGTTCTAATAAGGGATGAGGGGAGGGAGTTCTGATAAGGGATGAGGGGGAGGGGAGTTCTAATAAGGGGGAGAGAAGGGAGGGAGTTCTAATAAAGGGATGAGGGGGAGGGAGGTCTAATAAGGGATGGGGAGGGAGTTCTAATTATGGGGGGAGGGAGGGAGTTCTAATAATGGATAAGGGGAGGAGTTCTAATAAGGGATGAGGGGGAGGGAGTTCTAATAAGGGGGAGAGGGAGGGAGTTCTAATAATGGATAAGGGGGAGGGAGTTCTAATAAGGGATGAGGGGGAGGAGTTCAAGTTCTAATAAGGGGAGAGGGTGGAGGGAGTTCTACTAAGGGATGAGGGAGGAGTTCTAATAAGGGAGGGGGAGGAGTTCTAATAAGGGGAGAGGGAGGAGTTCTAATAAAGGGATGAGGGAAGGGAGTTTTGATAAGGGATGAGGGGGAGGAGTTATGGGAGAGAGGGAGGGAGTTCTAATAAGGGATGAGGGGGAGGGAGTTCTAATAAGGGATGAGAGGGGTTCTAATAAGGATGAGGGAGGTTTTAATAAGGGAGAGGGGAGGGAGTTTGTAGGGATGAGGGGAGGGGTTCCAATAAGGGGAGAAGGGGAGGGAGTTCTAATAAGGGGAGAGTGGGAGGGATTTCTAATAAGGGATGAGGGGGAGGAGTTCTAATAAGGGATGAGAGGGAGGGAGTTCTAATAAGGGATGAGGGGGAGGGAGTTCTAATAAAAGGAGAGGGAGGGAGTTTTAATAAGGGAGGGAGTTCTAATAAGGGATGAGGGGGAGGGAGTTCTAATAAGGGGAGAGGGGGAGGGAGTTCTAATGGGGGAGAGGGAGGAGTTCTAATAAGGGGAGGGAGGGAGTCCCAATAAGGGGGAAAAGAGGGGGAAGAAGTTCTAATAAGGGGAGAGGGAGGGAGTTCTAATAAGGGGAGGGCAGGGAGGGAGTTCTAATAAGGGATGAGGGAGGGAGTTCTGATAAGGGGGAGAGGGGGAGGGAGTTCTAATAAGGGATGAGGGGGAGGGAGTTCTAATAAGGGATGAGGGGGAGGGAGTTCTAATAAGGGATGAGAAGGAGGAGTTCTAATAAGGGATGGGGAAGGGAGCTCTCATAAGGGATGAGGGGAGGAGTTCTCATAAGGGATGAGGGGGAGTTCTTATAAAAGATGAGGGGGAGGAGTTCTAATAAGGGATGGGGAGGAGTTCTAATAAAGGATGAGGTGGAGGGAGTTCTAATAAGGGATTGGGGGGGAGTTCTAATAAGGGGAGAGAGGGGAGGGAGTTCTAATAATGGATAAGGGGAGGAGTTCCTAATAAGGAGAGGGGGGGAGGGAGTTCTAATAAGGGATGGGGGGAGTTCTAATAAGGGATGAGGAGGGAGTTCTGATAAGGGATGGGGGAGGTTCTAATAAGGGATGGCAGGGAGATCTAATAAGGGATGAGGGGGAGGGAGTTCTAATTATGGGAGAGAGGGAGGAGTTCTAATAATGGATGGGGAGGGAGTTCTAATAAGGGATGAGGGGAGGGAGTTTAATAAGGGGAGAGAGGGAGGGAGTTCTAATAATGGATAAGGGGGAGGGAGTTCTACTGAGGATGAGGGAGGGAGTTCTAATAAGGGGAGAGGGGGAGGGAGTTCTAATAAGGGAGAGGGAGAGGAGTTCTAATAAGGGATGAGGGAGGGAGTTCTGGTGGGGGTAGGGGAGGTACAATAGGGATGGGGGAGGGTTCTAATAAAGGATGAGGGGGGGAGGGGTTTAATGAGGGGAGAGAGGGAGGGAGTTCTAATAAGGGATGAGGGAGGAGTTCTAAGGGATGAGGGGGAGGGAGTTCCCAGAAGTTCGAGGAGGGAGTTCTAATAAGGGAGAGGGGAGGGGAGTTCTAATAAGGGGGAGAGGGGAGGGAGTTCCAAGCAGGGAGAGAGGGAGGAGTTCTAATAAGGGATGAGGGAGGGAGTTCTAATAAGGGATGAGGGGAAGGAGTTCTAATAAGGATGAGGGAGGAGTTTTAATAAGGGGAGAGGGGAAGGGAGTTTTAATAAGGATGAGGGAGGGAGTTCTAATAAGGGATGAGGGGAGTTCAAGTTCTAGGAGGGGAGTTCTAATAGGGGGAGGGGGGAGGGAGTTCTAATAAGGGGAGAGTGGGAGGGATTTCTAATAAGGGATGAGGGGGAGGAGGTTCTAATAAGGGATGAGAGGGAGGGAGTTCTAATAAGGGATGAGGGGGAGGGAGTTCTAATAAAAGGAGAGGGGGAGGGAGTTTTAATAAGGGGGGAGGAGTTCTAATAGGGAGAGGGGGAGGAGTTCTAATAAGGGGAGAGTGGGATTTCTAATAAGGGATGAGGGGAGGGAGTTCTAATAAGGGATGAGGGGGAGAATTCCTAATAAAGGAGAGGGGGAGGGAGTTTTAATAAGGGGGGAGAGGGGGAGGGAGTTCTAATAAGGGATGAGGGGGAGGGAGTTCTGATGGGGAGAGGGGGAGGGAGTTCTAATAAGAAGGGGGAGAGGGGAGGAGTCCCAATAAGGGAGAGGGGAAGAAGTTCTAATAAGGGGAGAGGGGGAGGGAGTTCTAATAAGGGGAGAGGGGGAGGGAGTTCTAATAAGGGATGAGGGGAGGGAGTTCTGATGGGAGAGGGGGAGGAGTTCTAATAAGGGAGAGGGGAGGGAGTTCTAATAAGGGGAGAGGGGGAGGGAGTTCTAATAAGGGAGAGGAGGGAGGGAGTTCTGTATGGGGGAGAGGGGAGGGAGTTCTAATAAGGGATGAGGGGAGGGAGTTCTAATAAGGGGAGAGGGGGAGGGAGTTCTAATAAGGGTAGAGGGGAGGGAGTTCTAATAAAGGAGAGGAGGTTCTAATAAGGGATGAGGGGGAAGGAGTTCTAATAAGGGGAGAGGGGAGGGAGTTCTAATAAGGGTAGAGGGGAGGGAGTTCTAATAAGGGGAGAGGGGGAGGGAGTTCTTATAAGTGGAGAAGGGGGAGGAGTTCTAAGAGAAGGGGAGAGGGGGAGGGGAATTCTAATAAGGGGAGAGGGGAGGGAGTCCCAATAATGGTAGAAGGGGAGGGAGTTCTTATAAGGGAGAGGGGGGAGGGATTTCTAGTAAGGGGAGAGGGGGAGGGAGTTTTAATAAGGGGAGAGGGTGAGGGAGTTTTAATAAGGGCAGAGGGGGAGGGAGTTCTAATAAGGGAGAGGAGGGAGGGAGTTCTAATAAGGGGAGAGGGGGAGGGAGTTCTAATAAGGGGAGAGGGGGAGGGAGTTCTAATAAGCGGAGAGGGAGGAGGGAGTTCTAATAAGAGGAGAGGGGGAGAGAGTTTTAATAAGGGGAGAGGGGGAGGGAGTTTTAATAAGGGGAGAGGGGGAGGGAGTTTTAATAAGGGGAGATGGGGAGGGAGTTCTAATAAGGGGAGAGGGGGAGGGAGTCCCAATAAGGGAGAGGAGGGAGGGAGTCCCAATAAGGGAATAGGTGGGAGGGAGTTCTAATAAGGGGAGAGGAGGAGGAAGTTCTAATAAGGGGAGAGGGGGGAGGGAGTTCTAATAAGGGGAGAGGGGGAGGGAGTTTTAATAAGGGCAGAGGGGGAGGGAGTTCTAATAAGGGGAGTTAAACAGGTCCGACTTGGACACTGCTTGTATGTGGGTAACGTGGCCTAGGGTGTGAAGAACACGGCAGGAACAGCTTTCTTGGTTTATTGCTAAGCTTGAACATTAGGACGTTGAAGTGAGGGCTGCTCCTCCGAGGAAGAGCGAGGTGTTGCTCCTCTGCTCCCCGAGAGGAGATTCTGTACTACAATAAGTGACTTGTCTCAGGAGATGTGTGAATCAAGGTGTTTTCTTGTGACATGTGACATTTGGAATGTGATGAGGGAAGTATTGCATCAATACATAGCTCTTACAAAGGAAAAGACAAACAACACTGTTATGTCTGGCGTGATAGGGGTAGACAGATAGGTGAAGCAACGAGCGTATATATTTATGTATATATGTGTATGTGGTAGAATATATATATATAACAATTAGAGTAACATGAAAGATACAGATTACATTGATGATTGCATCATATAGAATACAGTAG
>BOPN01005470.1:5000-7500 GCA_017312705.2 Penaeus japonicus
ATCACCATCATTATCATCAAAATGCTACTAATTAGTATATCAAACCATATATGTACGCATGCAAATACACTTGTATATACATAAACATACACACAAGCAAATGAACATAAACACGCATAATAGCAGTCACATACACACACAAAGACACATAGGTATATTGACGTAATCATATCACACGCAAACGCATACATATAAAGATGTACTCCCTTACACGCGCAGAAACGCTCACTCACGCACATGCAAACACAGAGAACCATTCTCACTCAAACACACGCAAACAAAGACAATCATTCTCACTCATACGCACGCAAACCCAGACATTCATTCTCTCTCACACGCACGCAAAGAGAGACAATCATTCTCACTCAAACACACGCAAAGAGAGACAATCATTCTCACTCAAACACACGCAAACAAAGACAATCATTCTCACTGACACGCACGCAAACACAGACACTCATTCCTACTCACACGCACGCAAACAAAGACACTCATTCCCACTCACACGCACGCAAAAACAGACACTCATTCCCACACACACGCAAACAGAAACAGACACACCCATCCACATAAACACACGATAACTCTCTTGTCCTATCAAACACCCACATACATCCACACATCCACACGCACACATCCACCACCCATCCTCAGCTCTTCCTGCCCGGGATATTGGTCCGTTTATCCAATATCCAAGGACCCGATCTAACCCCCCCCCCCCATTCCCCCCTTTACCCCCACTTAAAAAAAAAGAAAGATATAAAATCGCCAGGTATTGGGAACGACAGCCTAAAAGTTTCATACATCATATGTTGTCTAATATATGTATTTCCATCTTGGTTTATCTTATTTTTCTCTCTCTTTTTCTTTCATTTCATATCTTTCTTTTTATTTTTTTCTTTGTTTTCATATCTTTCTTTCTATTTTTTCTTTCTTTTCATATCTTTCATTCTCTTTTTCTTTCTTTTCATATATTTCTTTCTCTTTTTCTTTCCTTTCATATCTTTCTTTCTCTTTTTCTTTCCTTTCATATCTTTCTCCCTCTTTTTTATTTCCTTTCATATCTTTCTTTCTCTGTTTATTTCCTTTCATGTCTTTTTCTCTCTCTTTTTTATTTCTTTTCATATCTTTCTTTCTCTGTTTAATTCCTTTCAGGTCTTTTTCTCTTTTTTTATTTCCTTTCATATCTTTCTTTTTCTTTTTCTTTCCATGCATATTTTATTCTTTCTCTTTTTTCTTCCTTTCATATTTTTCTCTCTCTTTTTCTTTCCTTTCATGTCTTTCTCTCTCTTTTATTGTGGGAGGCAATTAAGGGTAAATAATATTTATTCACTCTTTCTATGCACTGAATAAATTAAGATAAAACATATGAATACAAGTATATATATAAAGCGAAATAAAATATTGGAACCGCAACGTTTCGAATAAAACTTAAATAAAAAATAATAATATAGTAGACTATATATATCTTAAAAGGATAATATTATCTAAAGAAGATTTTATGTAAACTCGAAATGCCGATGTTTATAATGTCCTTCTTTAAAGTGACAGTGTTTCCTTTCATTTTCTTATATATGTGTTTATGTATATATGTCTCGTGGACAGACAGACACAGATACACAATCAAATAAAAGGCTTAAAGATAGATAAAAAGAATAATAACGATTAAAAAAAAAAAATACTCAAAATAATTTAAAAAAAAAAAAGCAGAACCACCAGAATCAACGCATAAATCACCCCCCCCCCCAAAAAAAAAAAAAAAAAAAAAAAAAACGAAGAAATAAGAAGAAAATAAAAATAAATAAAAATAGCGTGAAAATATCCACACGCAACTCGAGTCTCCTTTCTATAACAAACGGCTCTCTTGCGCTGGCCTGACTTGCGAAATCAATCTTGATCAGCCGTTGAATTGTTGTTGCGTTTCATCATTAATCAAAGCGAAGGTGATGTCTTCTTTGGCTTCAATGTTTGGTCTTGTCTTCTTTTAGGCCTTGGGATTTTTTTTTTTTTCTTATATTGATTTTTTTTTTTTCGTTTATATCTTTATGCTTCTTCTTCTCTTTCTCCCTTTTTTTAGTTATATTTTCTTATATTGATTTTTTTTTACGTCTATATCTTTATTCTTCTTCTCATTCTCCCTTTTTTTTTAATTATTTTTTTCTTATATTGATTTTTTTTTCTTGTTTTCGTTTATGTCTTTATTCCTCATCTTCTCTTGTTCTTTTTCTTTTATTTTTCTCTTTCTTTTTATTTTTTCTTATCATTTTGCTTCTCTTTTCTTTCTATTTCTCTTTCTCCTTCTCTATCTCCCTCTCCTTCTCCTTCTCTCTCTACTTATCTTTTTATTTCTATTTCTCCCATTTTATTTATTTCTCTCTCTCTGAAAATTAAATCAACAGCGATACATTTTCGTAATAAGAATTGCAACAAAATAATGAACAAATAAAGTGTAAATTATTAAATAGGGATTTACACAATTATAAAAAGTAATTCCATGACG
>BOPN01005470.1:10000-15000 GCA_017312705.2 Penaeus japonicus
ATGACCCCCAAAAAAAGATAGCGATCGAAAACAATAACAAACAACACCGCCCTTAACCCCCCCCAAAAAAAAATAAAAAAAAGAAGAAGGAAAGACAAGGGAATACGATCCAACAATTGAAAAGGAAAATATCAAAGCAAAATTCTCAGGGTAACAGAAGGTGACGAAACGACGAGCGAAAAGGAAAGAGGAAAGAAGAATGAATGAGTGGAAACAGAGAACACAAAGAAGGAGGGAGGGAGAAAAGCGAATGATAACAGCCAATGGAAACGGGAAGAACAAAAGGGGAAAGGGAGAGGGAAGGAGAGGGAGAGGGTTGGAAGGAGGGCGGGAGTGAGGGAAGGAGGGAAGGAGGTAGGGAAGGAAGGGGGGAAGGAGGGATGGAGAGAGAGAGAGAGAGAGAGATGAGAGAGAAAGAGAGAGAGAGAGAGAGAGAGAGAGAGAGAGAGAGAGAGAGAGAGAGAGAGAGAGAGAGAGAGAGAGAGAGAGAGAGAGAGAGAGAGAGAGAGAGAGAGAGAGAGAGAGAGAGAGAAAGAGAAAGAAAGAGAAAGAAACAGACAGACAGGCAGACAGAGAACAAATATGAGCGAGGCCTAGATATATATTACACTCAGAGGGGACGAGAAAGAGGAAACAAAAAGAGTAGGAAGAGGTGGACGAGATAAAGGTGAGGGGAGAAGATGAGAGGAAATGGGTTAGCTACATATATTGAATGGTGTGTGCGTGTGTGCATGCGTGTGTATATGTGTGTGTGTGTGTGTGTGTGCGAATGTGTGCGTGAATGCATATTTGTGTGTTTATAATATGCATGAATGCATATTTGTGTGTTTATAATATGCATGTTTTTTTTTTTTTGTTTTTTTTTGGGGGGAGGGGGTGACAAGGGGGTAGGGAGGGAAGAACTTAATAATTTCAAAAGGCGAGAAAGTAGTTGAACACAGATACACACAGACACACACAGACACATACACACACCACATACATACCCATATACAACGTACAATACAGTCATAGACACACACATGCGGAGAAAAAAAAGAAACACAAACATGCAGACAGAAAGAAAAAGACAAACAAAAAAACAAAACAAAGAGAAACAAAGAGAAACAAAGAGAGAGAGAGAGAGAGAGAGAGAGAGAGAGAGAGAGAGAGAGAGAGAGAGAGAGAGAGAGAGAGAGAGAGAGAGAGAGAGAGAGAGAGAGAGACAAACAAATACAACAAACCAGTTAGCCAAACATACAAACAAACAAAGACAAAGCCATCCGGGCTGTCCATTTCGAGGTCAAATCAAGAAGTAAGTCATAACAGGTCATCAAAGGGACTTAGGATAACCCAAAGCAGTACTGGAGTTAATATATAAAAGACTTAATTAATGGAAAGGCTTATCATAGACTTATCTTTCACTCAGTATTGCGTTCAGGACTATACATCATGAAGACATCATCATCATCATCCTTGTCATCATCATTATCCATCATCCATCATCGTCATCATAACCATCATCTGCATCATCATCATCATCCTAGTCATCATCATTATCCATCATCCATCATCGTCATCATCATCATCATCATCATCATTCACTGCACATTTTAGTCATAATGTTACTCTTCCCTCATGACTTACTGTTCATTATCTAACACCAACATACAACATACAACATACCACCATGACAAAGAATGGTCAGCAGGAAGATAAGTTCCCGTAATTAACATATTCATAATACTTGCTATTAATATTAATCATGCTATCGTAAATGCAACTTTGGCATTTAATTATGTCAACAGGAAAATTGATATATTAGATATTAATACACACGCATACATACAATAGAGGTGTATACAAGTACAAACACAGAAACACGCGAGCTGCTCCTACATAAACACACACATAGACACTTAATTACATAAATAAAGAAAGATAAATACAAACACGAATTAATAAACAGACAGATAAGTAGATAGAAGAGATAGAAAATAGAACAATAAACAGACAGGTACGTAGATAGATACCTCGATAGATAAACGCATCAAGGATTTAAAAAGCAAAATGGAAACACAAAAACTAAGAAAAAATATCTATGGAGGTACAAGGACCGGAAAGGAGACAAGATCAGATAACGGTTGAAAGAGGGAGAGATGAGAACGCGAAGGATTTATTTTGAGCGAAAGGGGAAATGAAGGAGGGAAGAAGGGAACTAAGAGACAAAGTAAGTAGGCGAGGGAGAGAGTAGGGAGAGGGGGACGACAAGAAAGTAGGTGGTAGAATAGAAAGGGGAAGAATGAGAGAGGGAGAGGAATGAAGAGGGTTAGTTAGAAAGAGAGAGAGGGAAGGAAAGCGACAGAGTAGATAAAGAGAAAGACGGGGAGGGGGGTTGGGGGGTGAGAGAGATAGAGAGAAAGAGGGAGAGGGAGGGCAAAGCGAGAAAGATAGATAGAAAGAAAGAGGAGGGAAGGGTCAGAAGCGAGAGAGAACGAGATAGATAGATAGATAGAGAAAAAGAGAAAGAGAGAGAGAGAAAGAGAGAGAGAGAGAGAAAGAGAGACAGAGAGACAAACAGAGAGACAGAGAGAGAGAGAGAGAGAGAGAGAGAGAGAGAGAGAGAGAGAGAGAGAGAGAGACAGACAGACAGACAGACAGACAGACAGACAGACAGACAGACAGACAGAGAGAAAGAGAAGGAAAGAGAGAGAAAGAGAGAGAGAAAGGAAAGAATGAAGCAAATAGAGAGAAAGAGAGCGAGAATTGGAGAAAATCCAATTTCAACCCACCGTAACGAAAAATACGTAACATATAGAAGAAATATGGAGTTAAAAGGTATCTATAATTGATTTTGGTTAAAAGGATTGTGAATCATTTACTAAGCCTTGTGTTATTAAGAGTTCCCTGTTCGGCTATAGAGGCATGGGGGAAGAATATAACCTATAGAACAGGATGTGAAAGTGAATTTGATATATGTGCATTTTTTTTTTTTCTAAAGGGGAATACTAGCGAATAGGGTTAAGAGTGTGTGTGTTGTATGTGTGTATGGGTGTGTTTGTGTTGATATAAGTGTGTGTTGGCGTTAGTGTGCGTTTACATGTGTATATGCACATAGTGTGAGTCTGTACTTATGTTTTCACAAGGGTGTTTGCTTACCCTAGTGTATATGTACTTTTAGGCATCTGATACCATACACCCCCAAATCCCACAAACACACCATCCTCATCCCTTCATTCCCCTCAAAAATCCCTATAATAACCCCTTAAAAAAAATCCTAATATATTTTTTTCATATACATTGCCCCCTTAAAAAAAAAAAGAAAAAAAAATCCTAATATATATTTTTTCATATACATTGCCCTTCCTCTTAATAACACTCCCTTATCACAATCATTATTTTCACAATCACCCTTATTACCAGGCGAAGGCAAGAAGGATTAGGGACTAAGCCTCACCTCGGTGGACTGGAGAATCTCTGAAGATTGGTGGGAGGGTCTTATTGTAAATGATTGTGATATAGGCGGATTAGGAAGAAAATAAGAAGGTATTAGTTTTTCCCGTGTGTGTGAGAGAGAGAGAGAGGGAGAGAGAGAGAGAGAGAGAGAGAGAGAGAGAGAGAGAGAGAGAGAGAGAGAGAGAGAGAGAGAGAGAGAGAGAGAGAGAGAGAGAGAGAAAGAGAGAAAGGGAGAAAGAGAGAGAGAGAGGGAGGGAGAAAGGGAGAAAGAGAGAGAGAGAGGGAGGGAGGGAGGAAGGGAGAATTGGATAGATAGATAGAGAGAGAGAGAGATAGAAAGAGAGAGAGAGAGAGAGAGAGAGAGAGAGAGAGAGAGAGAGAGAGAGAGAGAGAGAGAGAGAGAGAGAGAGAGAGAGAGAGAGAGAGAGAGAGAGAGAGAGAGAGAGAGAGAGAGAGAGAGAGAGAGAGAGAGAAAGAAAGAGCGAGAGAGAGAGAGAGAGAGAGAAAGACAGAAAGACAGACAGACAGACAGACAGACAGACAGAGAAAAAGAATAAAGTCAAAATCTTGATATACAGAAACAGAACAAAGGAAGGAATGGAAAATATCAGACATAAAGGGAGCGACAGAGGCGAGAAAGCGAGAGGGGCAAAAAAGGGAGGAAGGATATGAAAGAAGGAGAGAATGGAGATAAGGATGATGATGATGGATGAAGGAAGATCTCAGGCGGATGCTGGGACGACAGCTGACAGGAAGATCCTCTAATTACCGGTGTGGGATGATGGGGAGATGGGAAGGAGGACGGGAGGGAAGGAAGTAAAGGGGGCAGGAGATGGGGAAAGATGGGGAAGGAGGGAAGGAAGGAGAGAAGGAGGGAAGGAGGGAGGAAAGGAAGTAAAGGGGGCAGGAGATGGGGAAAGATAGGGATGGAGGGAAGGAAGGAGAGAAGGAGGGAGGGAGGGAAGGAGGGAAGGAGGGAGGGAGGGAAGGAGGGAAGAAAGGGGGGAAGGGGGGAAGAAAGAGGGGGATGGGAAGTGAGGGAAGAAAGTTTGGTGGGAAGGGAGGGAAGGAGGGAATGAGGGAGAGAGGGAAGGAGGGAAGACAGGAAGGGATGGGATGTGAGGGAAGAAAGTTTGGCGGGGAGTGGGGGGAGATAGGGAAGAGGGAAGGAAGGAAGAAAGGGAGGGGGAGATAGGGAGGGATTAGGGGGGTGGGGGAGATAAGGCGAGAGCAAGGAAGGAAGGGAGAAGATGGACAGGAAGAGGTGGATGATCGGCAACAAGGAGGAAGGAAGGGAAGTCGGACCGAGAGATGGAGAGGGAAGGAGGAAGGGAGGGAGGGAGGGAGGTTGAGGGTGGGAAGGGGGAGGGGAAGAGTATGAGGAAAAGGAGAGGGAGGGTGAGTTGAAAGGAAGTCTGTAGGAAGAGAAGTAGGGAGAGGAAGAAAGGAGTAGAGAGAGACAGAGGCAGAGAGAGAGAACAGAAGAGAAAGAGAGAGACAGAGGCAGAGAGAGAGAACAGAAGAGAGAGAGAGAGACAGAGGCAGAGAGAGAGAACAGAAGAGAG
>BOPN01005470.1:65000-67500 GCA_017312705.2 Penaeus japonicus
CCTTCCCTCTCTCTCCCTTTCCTCTCCACTTCCCTCTCTCTCCCTCTTTCCTCTCCACTTCCCTCTCTCTGCCTCCCTCCTCCGCTTCCTCTCTCTCCCCTTTCCTCTCCACTTCCCTCTCTCTCCCCTTTCCTCTCCACTTCCCTCTCTCTCCTCTTTCCTCTCCACTTCCCTCTCTCTCCCCTTTCCTCTCCACTTCCCTCCTCCCCTTCGCCAAAGTGCTCTTGTTGATGTCATTGTTGTTGATTGGTGTAAGTCGACCGAAGAGTTACAAGGGAGAAGAATAACAGGGGAAGCATTGGAAGGAGAGGTTTTATTTGTTTATTTACTTTGTTTCTTTCTTACACACACACACACGCATATGTGTGTGTGTATGGGAAAGAAAGAAAAAATGTATATATATATATATATATATATATATATATATATATATATATATATATATATATATATATATATATATATATATATATATATATATATATATATATATATATATATATATATATATATGAATGTATCTTTATGTCTCTTAAATAAATATATTTATCTATCTATCTGTTTATCTATTATTATCCTTATTATCATCATCATACTTACTGGTGATTCCTTTCATCAGTTGTGTTTGTTTGTAGTTATTTCGTTCTCTTTTCCTTTCTCTCTCTCTCTCTCTCTCTCTCTCTCTCTCTCTCTCTCTCTCTCTCTCTCTCTCTCTCTCTCTCTCTCTCTCTCTCTCTCTCTCTCTCTCTCTCTCTCTCTCTCTCTCTCTCTCTCTCACTCTTACTCCCCCACTCTCCCTCCTACCTACTTCTGCATCTCCTACGTCCTCTCCTCCTCCCTCTTCCTCTCTCCCTCTTTCTCCCTCTCCCTCCCTCCCTCCCCTCTTCCATATCTACACAAACAAGAAAGTCATAGAATTCCTTCAGCCAGTGCGAGTCCCTCCGTGTTCGTAGCAGGAAGGTGTGTGTGGGGAGTGATTCCATTATACCAGGGAGTATATTTTATTTGGCTAAGAAAAAAAACAACTTGTTTTTCGCTCTTTCCCTCTTCCTTTCTGAATTTGATTACGTTTTTATGTTTTTGTTTTCTTTTGTTTATTCATCTATTTTTGTTTTATTTTATTATATTTTTTATCATTATTATTATTTATTCTTTTTGCTTCCTTCTGTCGCATCTTTTGTTGTGTCGTCGCTGTCCTCCTTTGTCTTCTTCTCTGCCTTTTTCTCCTCTTCCTCCGTCCCTCCCTCCTTCCTTTAATCATTAGATCCCCCCTCCCCCTCCCTCCCTCTCTCTCTCTCTCTCTCTCTCTCTCTCTCTCTCTCTCTCTCTCTCTCTCTCTCTCTCTCTCTCTCTCTCTCTCTCTCTCTCTCTCTCTCTCTCTCTCTCTCTCCCTCTCTCTCTCTCTCTCTCTCTCTCTCTCTCTCTCTCTCTCTCTCTCTCTGTCTCTCTCTCTCTCTCTCTCTCTCTCTCTCTCTCTCTCTCTCTCTCTCTCTCTCTCTCTCTCTCTCTCTCTCTCTCTCTCTCTCTCTCTCTCTCTCTCTCTTTCTCTCTCTATCTCACTCACTCGCTCATCCACATCCACACACACACACACACACACACACACACACACACACACACACACACACACACACACACACACACACACACACACGGGCACGTGCAAACACACACTTTGACATCAATCAAAACGGAATAAACAAAATCCCCAAAAGAATCACGAGGAAAACAAAAAACAAGATCAGAACATGTCTATCTCACTGAGACCTCGTTAGCTTGACCTTTTGAGAACACGAAAGGGAATTAAAGTTTAATGAAAGTGAAGTGAAAGCGAATATATATATATATATATATATATATATATATATATATATATATATATATATCAATGTTGCAGAATTTTTGATGTTGATGTCTGAGAGGTTCGTACTGTGTAAGATGTTTATTTCTTTTCTAATAACGTAATATTCGGTAATTTTATATATATACATATGGTACACACATACCTACACACACACAAGCACACATACACATACGCACATACACAGACACACACACACACACACACACACACACACAGACACACACACACACACACACACACACACACACACACACACACACACACACACACACACACACACACACACACACACACACACACACACACACATATAACAATAATAATCATAATGATAACAATAATAATAATACTCACAATAAAAACCACCACCAACAACAGCAACACAAAAAAAAAAGAATTACAAGCCCAATGAAAACATTTTCTTACTCAAGACAAGTCACATGAGAAATCATTTCATGAACTGGATTTATTGTCTCGCTCCGGGACGAAAATAGCACGGGTCTAGATCAACGCCGTCAGTAAACATGAAACATTAAACTTCTTTTACGATTGGACGAAAAAATGAATGAAAGAAAATTAGAAAAGGAAAAAAAAAGAGATCGTCTGTTTTCTTATCCATGTTCAGTTGAAATTTCT
>BOPN01005470.1:80000-85000 GCA_017312705.2 Penaeus japonicus
TTGTTACAATTATAAACATCATAGTAATAATTTCTGAACTAACAACAGCCTATGATATCATAGGTGCTTTTGTACATCCGTTCTAAACAACTTTATGAATTGTATCATGATGCTAATAATCATTGTCTCTTCATATATATGTCAATACGATGCAAAAACACTTGTTCAAATCTCATTTATGTGTCTTATCGAAAAAAGGATAATCTCTGTTACAAATATTGCTTTTTCTCATTCTTGATGAAATGCATATATGGTTTGAACCTATATCATCCAACTATGATACACGCTGTCTGTCTATCTATCTGTCTTTCTCTCTCTCACTATCTCTTTCTCTTGTTTGCTCACGCACTCGTTCGCACACACACACACACACACACACACACACACACACACACACACACACACACACACACACACACACACACACACACACACACACACACACACACACACACACACACACACACACACACACACACACACACACACACACACACACACACACACACACACACACACTACTCTACCACACTAATCCCACCACATTTTCCTCAAATGCTACCACCACTGCATACACAATACTTCCCGATATCCTGCCACCATATATTCGTCTCTGTACAATTTATTGCCTCACTAAATGTCGCCCTCCCCCCCCCCACCCCCCACCCCCATTGGAATAACGTTTTCGTTTATGTTGGTTTGTTCATAAGAGGGGGTGAGGGTGCGAGGGGGTTGGTTTTGTATGTGCGTTTGCATGTGGGTTTTGGAATAACGGTTTGGATGTGGGTGGGTGTGCGAGTGAGGGAGTGACTGATTGATTGACTGAGAGAGATAGAGAGAGAGATAGAGATAGAGAGAGAGAGAGTGAGGGAGAGAGAGAGATAGAGAGAGAGAGAGAGAGAGAGAGAGAGAGAGAGAGAGAGAGAGAGAGAGAGAGAGAGAGAGAGAGAGAGAGAGAGAGAGAGAGAGAGTGAGAGAGAGGAGGGAGAGAGAATGGGATAGAGGAGAGAGAATGAGAGAGAGAGAGAGAGAGAGAGAGAGAGAGAGAGAGAGAGAGAGAGAGAGAGAGAGAGAGAGAGAGCCAGGCAGATAGATAGAAACACAGAAAGAGATCAACAGACAAACAGACAGACAAAGAACTACTTAAGAATCATAGAAAAAAAATCAAATCATACGTAACAGTATATGTTCTTATGATCCTATGCATACATACATCTATATAAACATGTTATCATTTGAACTGAGTTCATTGTGACAAATGGATAAAAGTGGTATAAATGAGACAATATTTTCACAATACAAGAGATGTAATTTTATTTTATTTTATTTTTCGTTTCGGGTTACCCCATCTTCAGAACTACATCATATCTCTTGTGTTGTGAAAATATTCAGTCTCATTTATATCCTTTTATCCACGTTATTATTTACCTCCATCATCATCATCAAAACTCCATTCCATCACACCATCACACCATCACATCATCACACTAAAACGATACATCCAAAATCCATCCCATTTCCCTATTACAGCTATAGTTATTCCAAAGCAGCGCCTGTTCTATCTCAACCATCGACATATACTCGCGCGCGCGTGTGTACGTGTGTACGTGAATAAGGCCCATTTCTCCTGTTGCATCCACAGAAAAACTGCCTTAGCGTGATATAGGCCTAACCTTATAATCCTCTCTGATCTATCACTCTCGCCTCCTTTTATTCCTCAACGTCATCTACCTTGTGGCTGATATCCGGTGGGGGGGGGGGGTAGAGTGAGGGTGGAGTGGGGTGGGGTGGGGTGTGTGATAGGGGGGTTGTGGGGGGTGTGGAGGGTGTATGGGTATGGGTGTGTGTGTGGGGGGGGGGGATGTGTGTGTTAGGGGGGGGGGGATGTGTGTGGGGGGGATGTGTGTGTGTGTGTGTGTGTGTGTGCGTGAGTGTGAGTGTGTATGAATATGAGAGAGAGAAGGAAAGAAAGAGAAAGAGAGAGAGAGAAAGGAGAGAGAGAGAGAGAGAGAGAGAGAGAGAGAGAGAGAGAGAGAGAGAGAGAGAGAGAGAGAGAGAGAGAGAGAGAGAGAGAGAGAGAGAGAGAGAGAGAGAGAGAGAGAGAGAGAAAGAGAAAGAAAGAAAGAGAGAAGGAGAGATTACGTATCCTCATAAATCCATATTTCCGACCTACTTGTCACGTCAAATATAAAAAATCTTTCCACCTGTATCAATAAGCATATCTACTCCAGTGTATATAATCTGGTCCCCTTCAGTGTATAATACAATCCTGCCTCTACCTTTAATAAAATAAACGCTACCCATTCATCTAAAAAGCGACTATAAACCCGTGTGGCAAAGTGGTGACCAATTAGTGAATTAGTACTTAAAATAGCTACCCTTTCAAAGAAAATCATACACATTAAAAAAAAAACAAAAACAAAAAAAAAATATCAAAGGATAATCAACCCAGTCCCGCAAACTTAATTACTGTAAGTGGTTCATGAGACTATTTTTTAACCCATCTAATCAGCTTCTCATAATGTAGTTAATGAACTGCTAATTATCATAGCGGCAAGCAAATGAGCTAAAATATCGCTTTTTTCTTTTTCTTTCTTTTTTTTATCATCATCATACTTTACACTACACCGACTTTACGAATGAGCATTAGTCAGATACATCAGACAAAGTCAAAGGATAGATTAAACAAAGCATTTTGGGGGATATAAAGAAGATCCTAAATTCACTTCATTCTGCATAGGACCTCAGAGTCAATATTTATAGGAGGAAGGAACGAAAGCCAATCATTCTGTTGAATAAACACGAAAAGGCAAACATTGTGACGGCTCCACGGAGATAGAGAGAGAAAGAGAGAAAGAGAGAGAGAAAGAGAGAGGAGGAGGGAAGGAGAGAGAGAAGGAGAGAGAGAGACAGAGAGAGAGCGAGAGAAAGAGAGAGAGAGAAAGAGGGAAGGAGAGAGGGAGCGAGAGAAAGAGAGAGAGAGACAGAGAGAGAGCGAGAGAAAGAGAGAGAGATAGAGAGAGCGAGAGAAGAGAGAAAGAGAGAGAGAGAGAGAGAGAGCGAGAGAAAGAGAGAGAGAGAGAGAGAGACAGAGAGAGAGCGAGAGAAAGAGAGAGAGAGACAGAGAGAGAGCGAGAGAAAGAGAGAGAGAGACAGAGAGAGAGCGAGAGAAAGAGAGAGAGAGAGACAGAGAGAGAGCGAGAGAAAGAGAGAGAGAGACGGAAAGAGGGAAGGAGGGAGGGAAGGAGGAAAGGAGAGAGGGAGAGAGGGAGGAAAGGAGAGAGGGAGAGAGGGAGGAAAGGAAAGAGATAGGGAGGGAGGGAAGGAGGGAGGATGGGGAAGACGGAGGGAGAGAGGGAGACAGAGAGACAGATAAAGAGAGAGAGAGAGACAGAGAGAGACATAAAGAGAGAAAGAGAGAGAGAGAGAGAGAGAGAGAGAGAGAGAGAGAGAAAGTGTGTATTCAATAACCAGAATGAATACTTGAGATAATGATCATCCTCTCTGCATTCAGTAAGTAAATAATAGGATGTTTTCACTGAATGCAATTAACTAAACGAAATTACGAATTATGATTATTTTGATAATAACAGTAGTAGTAATGATTAAACTACTAATACCACTACTACTGCTATTATTATTAATGATATCAATAGTAGTAATAGTAGTATCTTTATCATTATTTTTATCATTACCATTTCTAAATAATTAATGTTTTTATCATTATTATTATGATAATTACAAACATCATTGATTTTGTCATTATCATCACTTTTATTATATTTATCATTATCATTATTATTGTCATTATTGTTAATACTATTAATATCCTCATCATTATGGTGATAATAATGCTGATAATGATAACAAAAGTAAAACAACAATAATAAAAATTACAATAATAACAGTATTCATTAAAGCCAAACAAACAAATCACAAAATTAAATAAAGAAAATATACACCAATAACAAAAACACACTAACAACAAAAACACACCAATAACAAAAACATAACATCTGCCAGCTCCCTTTTTTACTTCTCCCTATCCCCGTCTTTACTTCCCCCTTTCCCCACTTTCCCCTTCTTCTCCTCCCATCTCTTACCTCCTCCCATCTCTTATTTATCTATTTATTTATTTTTCATTTATTTATTTATTATTATCATTATTTATTTTTTATTTATCTATTATTATTATTATTTTTTTTTTTTTTGGGGGGGGCGTTTAATAAGAAATCTTGTTTCATGATTGGCCGTTGAACGAGACTCTTAGCCAGCCGTTCATTCGCCCATCATTTGAACGAGAAGGGAAGGGGTGGGGGGAAGAGTTTTCGGAAAGATGCAATCTTTAGTATTATCATTATTAACATAATTTTCATCATTACTATCATTACTATTACTTTTTACTAGTAATATTGTTATCATCATTATTCCCACCACCAATACCATTAATGTTATTATCATTATCATTACTACAGCTACTACTACTACTACAACAACTACTACTACGTCTACTACCACTACGTTCAAAATAAACACAACTTTCTATTCATCTAACTTCATTCAATGATGGCATCCTCATATGTCGTTTGTTTACTCACGGAAAACAGAGAGGAAGTCCATTATCTCAAGTATTATTTCTGGTTATTGAATACTCTCTCTCTCTCTCTCTCTGTATCTGCCTGTCTGTCTCTCTCTCTCTCTCTCTCTCTCTATCTATCTATCTATCTATCTATCTATCTTTCTATCTCTCCCTCTCTCTCCCTCCGTCTATATATCTATCTATTGTTCTATTTATCTATCTATCTCGCTTTTCCTACAAGATGCTTTGAAATCGGAAATACCTGAAATTCCTCATGACTTATTTTCCGTTTTACCCGCAAATGCTAATTAATTGCTTTCACGCAAGGAAGTCTGTCTTGTTCTCTCTCTTCTTCTCTCTCTCTCTGTCTCTCTCTCTCTCTCTCTCTCTCTCTCTCTCTCTCTCTCTCTCTCTCTCTCTC
>BOPN01005471.1:45000-52500 GCA_017312705.2 Penaeus japonicus
AGATGGAAAGGAGAAACAAGGAGAGCCAGAGAGATAGTTGGATAGATAGGTAAGGTAGATAGATAAACAGTTGGATAGATAGGGAAGGTAGATAGATAGATAGTTAGTTAGATAGATAGATAGAGAGGGAGTGAGAGAGAGAGATTGAGATAGATAGATAGATAGAGAGGGAGTGAGAGAGAGATTGAGATAGATAGATAGATAGATTGATAAATGGATAGACAGATAGATATATTGATAGATAGAGGGAGAGAGAAAGAGAGAAAGAGAGAAAGGGAGAAAAAGGGAGAAAGAAAGACAGAAAGAGAGAGAGAGAGAGAGAGAGAGAGAGAGAGAGAGAGAGAGAGAGAGAGAGAGAGAGAGAGAGAGAGAGAGAGAGAGAGAGAGAGAGAGAGAGAGAGAGAGAGAGAGAGAGAGAGAGAGAGAGAGAGAGAGAGAGAGAGAGAGAGAGAGAGAGAGAGAAAGGGAGGAAAAGGGAAAGAGAAAGACAGACAGACAGACAGAGAGAGAGAGAGAGAGAGAGAGAGAGAGAGAGAGAGAGAGAGAGAGAGAGAGAGAGAGAGAGAGAGAGAGAGAGAGAGAGAGAGAGAGAGAGAGAGAGAGAGAGAGAGAGAGAGAGAGAGAGAGAGACATAAAGAGAGGAGAAAATCGAAGTGGAAAACGTAGAATATAAACAGAAAATGTAGGAGGATATACTGTAGAAAACAAGATACGAAGTGAAGGGTTAGCCAGTAGGAAATATTAGAAAAATGAAGAGGAAGAAAAAAATAATAATTAGGAGAAATATAATGATAAAAACTATAATGATAACAATAAAAATGATAATGATAATAATGATGATGATAATTGATAATAATGATAAGTAGATGATGAGGAAGAAAGAAGAAGAGGAAGAATATAATGATAATAATGATATTATCATATATATATTATCATATATCATATATGTCATAACAAAATGATGAGGATGATAACAGTGGTGATAATGATAATGATAATGATGGTAATAAGGATAACAATGATGATAGTAATAATAGTAATGATAAGGAAAATTATAATGATAATAATAATAATTATTATAATAATTATAATGTTAATAAGAAATGGACAAAGAGGAAGTGGAGGGAGAAGAGGGTAAGGAGTAGAAGAAGAAAGAAGAAAGAAGAAAGGAATAAGTAATAGAAGATGAATCAGAAGAGGAGGAAGAAAAGGAAGAGGAAGAAGAAGAGGAAAAATAATAAGGAGAAGAAGAAGAAGAAGAGGAGGAGAAAGAAGAAGAAGAAGAGGAGGAGAAAGAAGAAGAAGAAGAGGAGGAGGAGAAAGAAGAAGAAGAAGAAGAGGAGGAGAAAGAAGAAGAAGAGAGAGGAGGAGAAAGAAGAAGAAGAAGAAGAGGAGGAGAAAGAAGAAGAAGAAGAAGAAGAGGAGGAGAAAGAAGAAGAGGAAAAAGAAGAAGGAGAAGAAGAAGAAGAAGAAGAAGAAGAAGAGGAGAAAGAAGAAGAAGAAGAAGAGGAGGAGAAAGAAGAAGAAGAAGAAGAAGAAGAGGAGGAGAAAGAAGAAGAAGAAGAGGAGGAGGAGAAAGAAGAAGAAGAAGAGGAGGAGGAGAAAGAAGAAGAAGAAGAAGAGAAGAGGAGAAAGAAGAAGAAGAAAATACAGAAGAAGAAATCAAAGAAAATACAGAAGAAGAAATCAAAGAAAATACAGAAGAAGAAATTAAAGAAAATACAGAAGAAATCAAAGAAGATACAGAAGAAGAAATCAAAGAAAATACAGAAGAAGAAATCAAAGAAAATACAGAAGAAGAAATCAAAGAAAATACAGAAGAAGAAATCAAAGAAAATACAGAAGAAGAAATCAAAGAAAATACAGAAGAAGAAGAAGAAACAGCAATACTTGTAAAATGTAAAGGAAAAGGAAACATTGGAAGGAATCAATAATCCCACAATCTGTTTAACTTCTCCTTTACGAATCCCCATGCGATATACACCCTTATGGCCAAGGGGCAATAAGGGTGATTTTCCTCCCTTACCTCCCTCCTCCTTCCTTATTTCTCCATTCCCCCATCATCCCCTTCTCCTTCCTCCCAATTCTTTTCTATCCCACCTCCCTCCCTTCTTTCTCTTTCATCAACTCCTCCCTCACTTTCTCCTTAATCCCTTACTTCCCTCTTCTCTCCTCCCTTCCTTACTTTCCTCCTCTTTTCTCCTTTACCAACTCCTTCCTCCCTCTTCTCCTTCCTTCCTCCCTCCTCCTCCCCCTTTCCTCAACTCCCTCTTTTGCCCCCCCCCCCCATCCTCCCCTCCCTCTTCCAACCTCCTTCCTAATCTCCCTCTCTTGCCCCCCCCCTTCCTCACCTCCCTCTTCTCCCCCCCCCTTCCTCCCCTCCCTCTTCTACCCCCCTTTCCTCACCTCCCTCTTCTGCCCCCCCCCTTCCTCCCCTCCCTCTTCTACCCCCCTTCCTCATTTCCCTCTTCTACCCCCCCTTCCTAATCTCCCTCTTCCACCCCCTTCCTCATTTCCCTCTTTTCAACCCCCTTCCTCCCCTCCTCTTCTACCCCCTTCCTCCCCTCCCTCTTCTACCCCCCCTTCCCTAATCACCCTCTTCCACCCCCTTCCTCACCTCCCTTCTTCTCCCTCCCCCTTCCTCCCCTCCCTCTTCTCCCCCCCTTCCTCATTTCCCTCTTCTACCCCCTTCCTAATCTCCCTCTTCCACCCCCTTCCTAATTTCCCTCTTTCAACCCCCTTCCTCCCCTCCCTCTTCTACCCCCCTTCCTCACCTACCTCTTCCAACCCCCCTTCTTCCTTTCCCTCCTCCATCCCCCTTCCTCATCTCCCTCTTCCAACCCCCCTTTCTCACCTCCCTCTTCATTCATCCTTTCCTCCTTCAGTTCCGCCCCTTGCGCCATGGCTTCCGCCCTTCGTAACACTGATGTTATAATTCTGGTAGATAATAAGGGATCTGTTTTTGTTTTTATATCAATTGATTTGATTAATTATCATGATTTATTATCATTATTATAATGATTTATTACTATTATCCTTATTGTTAATTATTAATTTATTCATTTATTTATTTATCTCATTTTTTTTTTTTGGGGGGGGGGGGGAGTCGAGTCGTTCTGAATTCTGACGCTTTTGTTCTGTTTAAGATGGTGGTTATCCGAAAGTCAACAAGAATTAAAAAAACAAACAAACAATAAAACAAAACAAAACAAAACTGGTGTACTATAGTCAGATATATCGTTGATTGGACCAGTTATTTTGGATATTGAAACTTTATACACTAATATCTTGTAAAATATAAAACCAATATGTCAAAAAACAAACAAACAGGCTGATATGTAATGACTTGAACTATTTTGAATTGCAACTTCTTACCCTTATTATAGAATTGCATAGCACTCATAGACAACCCAGGGATATATAATGAAAGACAGATGATAAACACATAAAGATACAATAAATATAACCCTAAAATAAGATACGAGAACTGAGGTTTAAGACAAAAAAAAAAAGAAAAAGAAAAAGAATGAGGCTAAGCAACATGAGGTGAACCATGAAAAGCGTTTATGCGATTTCGTTGCCTCATGACACATACCTTTCATCTCCACATGAGGGGAAAATCAATGGAAATTAATTTGATGGGGAGGAGGAAATGGCCATTAATCATCCAAATGTATTGATCACGTCAGAGAAATTTGATAAAACAGTTAATAGATCATTTAAGCGACGTGGAGGGATGGCAGTAAACACATGCAGCTTCACTCCACGCTTGGGGTGCGAAATCTAAGAGGATGCATACGTGCAAGTATGCATACGGAAACACACACACACACACACACACACACACACTCACTCACATAAACATACGGACACAGACACATATTCTCACTCTCTCTCTCTCTCTCTCTCTCTCTCTCTCTTTATATATATATATATATATATATATATATATATATATATATATATTTATATATATATATATATATATATATATATATATACATACACACACACACACACACACACACACACACACACACACACACACACACACACACAAACAAACACACACATCAGTTTGTGAATATCAGACAAAAAAAAAAAAAAAAAATGTTTCTATTCTAGGACGATTCATTAGTGGAAAGACAATTGTTATTTGTTGTACGTTTTTAGGGAAGAATAGATTGGCTTTTTCAATTTCTGTTTCATATTTTTTTCCCTCCGTTATCAGTTAATACACTTTGGGAAAAACAATATTTATGCAGTTGTTTCAATGTTCACTCATTTTTTCACTCAATGCTCTTCTAAAAAAAGATAGTAAAAAACAAAACGAAAGTAACAAGCGGTCACGCACACAAACGAAAGAAAAAAGAAAAGCGAACAATATAGATAAAAGAAAGTATTTGATCCTAAGATGACAGGAAGGAAGAAAGGCTGTTGAGACTTGCTGAGACGCCAAGAAACAGCATGACGCTAGCAATATCACATGCAGCTGGAATTGCAAGGGAATACACTCGAGAATTTCCCTGAAGTCAAGTTGCAAAGGTGATACGACATTCTAGTTTCGGGTTTTTAACGCGAAAAGATATTTGAGTTTCGTGAAAAGTGCGTTTTATTCTAACTTTGTCTCAGACTAATGTTTTTTTTTAATTATTTTGTTAGATATTTGTCTGAAATTTGATATCTATTTTTAGTCCATCTTTTGAGGGGAAAATTAATGGAAATTTATTAGACGGAGACGAGAAAACGAGGTAGAAATTGTTTATAATGTATTATTTATTGATAGCCAACTCTAGGTGGAAATGAAGATAACGTGACGTTTTCTAGATAATCAAAATCTTTACGCCAATCTAGAAATAAAAATCCAATGAAATATCAACCTTATGCCCTAACGACCTAAAAAACTAAGAGACCAATAATAATGACAAACAAACAAACAAACATAAAAAAAACGAACAAACACGAAACAAAAAGAAAAATAAGAAGAAAAATAAAGAAAAAATATCCTACAAACACACAGACAAATAAACAAACAAACAAAACAAAACAAACACGAAACAACAACAAACAAATAAGAAGAAAAATAAAGAAAAAATATCCTGCAAACACACACACAAACAAACAAACAAACAAAACCAAACAAACACGAAACAAAAAAGAAAAATAAGAAGAAAAATAAAGAAAAAAATATCCTGCAAACACTCACTACGAACAGGAAATGAGATGCTATGAAAATATAAAAGGCGCAATTACAGGCCAAGAAGAAGAAACTGCAGAGAAGACTTTATGAAGGAGATTTGTTTTCTCGAGGAAGGCTGAAGGCTGACTGCATCTCCCCTCCCCTCCCCCATTCCCCTCTCCCCCTTCCCCCCCCAGTCACCCCCCTCGCTCCCCCTTTCTCCCAGACCTGAGGTTATTTCTCCCTTACTTCGCCCGACCTCATTTTTTTTCTTCTTCTCCATCCTTCCCCAAGTTCAAAACCTTCCCCTCCCTCTCCCCCTTCCCCGTCCCTCCCTCTCCCCTTATCATCAACCTTTTTCCCTTTCATCCACCCTCTTTCCCTCCTCCTTCTACCCCCCCCCCTTCTCTTCGCCCCTCCCCCATCCCCCCTTTCCCCTCCCTCCCCCTAACCCCACTGTTCCCTCTCCCTCTAACTCCAGCCTTCACTACCCTTCCCCCAGCTCCAACCTTCTCCCCCCCTCTTCCCCAGCATAAACCTCCCCCCCCCTTCTCCATTCACAACCATCTCCTCCCCTCTTCCCCAGCCCCAACCATCTCCCCCCACCTCTTCCCCAGCCTAAACCTCCCCACCCCCCTTCCCCATTCACAACCATCTCCCGCCTTTCTTCCCCATTCACAACCATCTCCCCCCCTCTTCCCCAGCCCCAACCTTCTCCCCCCCCCTCTTCCCCAGCCTAAACCTCCCCAACCCCAATACCCCATTCACAACCATCTCACTAGCCCCATTCCCTTTCCTTTCCCCTTTCCCTTCCCCTCCCCCCTCCCCCCTCCCTCTCAAGCGTAACTGCAGTGACTGTCGAGACTGCAATTATCATGAGACATGTTGAAAGGGGGAGGAGAATTTAAGAATATTTTTTAATTCGATTTATTAATTGAAAGATGTGAATGGATTCAAGGGTGAACAAATGTATCGAGAGTTAACGAACGCGGGGATGAGGAGAGGGGAAGAATAGGGAGAAAACGGAAGGAAAGAAGGGAACAGGACGGGGAGATGATTGGATAATGAGGAAAGGTTGGGAAAAGGAAGGGGAAAAAAGGGGAAAAACAGAGAAGGAAGGGGAAAGGATTTGAAAAAGAGGAAAAGACGGGCAAAAGAAGGTGAAGAGGAGGGGGAAAAGAAGGGAAAGAAGGGAGAAAAAAGGAAAGAGAATGGGAAATAGAGGAAAGAAGGGGGAAAAGGAAGGGGAATGCCGGGAAAAAGGGGAGGAAAGGAATATGAAAGGAAGAAGAAAGAGGAGGAAAAGGAAGGAGGGAGAGAAAAAAAGAGAAGAGAAAGTAGAAGGGGAAAGAAGGGAGTTGGAAGGAAAACTATGGTAAATAAGAGAAAAGAGAGGGGAAAAAGGAAGGAAAAAAAACGGAGAAAA
The DNA here is from genome assembly GCA_017312705.2 of Penaeus japonicus. Lineage (NCBI taxonomy): Eukaryota > Metazoa > Arthropoda > Malacostraca > Decapoda > Penaeidae > Penaeus > Penaeus japonicus. The sequence goes on from BOPN01005471.1 coordinate 51,606, forward strand.
GGAAGAAGGAAACGAATGGGTAATAAGGGGATAATAATAATAAGAAGAAATGTGAAAAAAGAAGGGAAAAATAGGTGAATAAAGAGGTGCAAATCGATGGGAAAATGGGAAGAGGGGAAGAAAAAGGAAAGGCAAAAGGAAGGGGAAAGAAAAGGAAAAGAAATAAGAAGGGGAAAAAAAGAAAGCGACCGTAGAAAAGAAAGGAGAAAAGGCAAAAGGAAAAGATACAGAGAAAGAGGAAAAGACAAAGAGAAAGGGGAAAAGACAAAGAGAAAGGGTAAACAGAAAGGGGCAAGAAGAAAAAGGTGTCTAATGAAGGAGTGAAGAGCAGATGTGATGAGAGAAAAAGCAGCGTGAAGACTCGAGTGAAGTAATTACGAGAGTGTTTGTATAATGAGTGAGTGACGTGAAGAGATGAGCATTGTGGGTTGGAGGTTGTCAGTGGGGGGTTGGAGGGGTGGGGGAGGAGGGGGAGGGAGGGAGGGAGGGAGGGAGGGAGGAGGATAAGGAGGAGGAGGAGGAGGAAGAGGAGGAGGAGGGGTAGGGGAGGAGGAGGAGGAGAAGGAGGAAGAGGAGGAGGAAATGGAAGAGGAAGAGGAGAAGGGAGGAGGAAGAGGAAGGAGGGGTGAGAAAGGGTCAATGGGAAAGGATTAGTGAGGAGTCATTGGAGAGAGAAGAAAGAGGAGGAAGCGGAGGAGGAGGAGGAGGAGGAGGAGGAAGGGGATGGGAGGGGATAGGAGGGGGGGCGAGGGGGAAGAGAAAGTAATGGACTGAGTAAGCAGATCGATAAACTCGTGAACGGCTTTCGGTTGTCCTACTCCTGCACCGCTGCATGTTGCTTACCTCGTGGCTGTCGATGTGGTTGCATGGTAGCAGGTGAGCCGACTCATGATCA
>BOPN01005471.1:70000-87500 GCA_017312705.2 Penaeus japonicus
TATTTATATATATATATATATATATATATATATATATATATACATATATATATATATATATATATGTATACATATATATATATATATATACATATATATATATATATATATATATATATATATATACATATATATATATATAAATATATATATACATATATGTATATACTGTATATACATATACACACATGTATACATATACATGTTTGTTTCTCCGCGCATCTGTCATTCCCCTCAGCTTTCAGATCTAATCTAACACCGTATGTCCCTCTATCGACTAACACTAACAGCACCAGAAGCAACAAGCCCCCTAACGCTAACACTAATCTAACGCCTCCTTGCCAATTCCACAGAAAACAGAGAAGTAGGGACAAGCCGAACAGCAGGTTGCATATCACAGGCAGAACTCATGCAAAATTGACAAAGTTTTGCGTGAGGTCAGATGTTGCCAACTTCCAATTCAACTGTCAAAGTCGCGTCGGCGCCTAACTTTGCATCACTCCTCAACCTGCTTCCCTCCTTCCCTCCCTTCCCCTCTCCTCTCTCTCTCCCTTTTCCCCTTTCCGTCTCTCTCCTTCCTCATTCTCCTCTTTATTCGTCTACTCTTCCTCCTTCTCTTCTTCCTCTTTATCGTCTTTCTTCTTCTCCCCTTCCTCCGTCTGCCCTTTCTCATTCTCCTCTTCCTCTTTCTCTTCTTCCTTCTCCTCCTTTCCATCCTTCTTCTATTCCTCTTTCTCCTCTTGGATCCCCTCCTCTTCCTCCTTAATCCCTTTCTCCTTTTCCTCTTCCTCTTCTTTTTCCCTTTTCCTTTCCTCCTCCTCTCTCTCACCCCCTTTCTTCCCTCTCCCTACTTTACCTCTCTCTTCATCCTTTCCTACTCATCCTCTCCCTTCTCCTTCTCCTTCTTCTTTTATCTTGCCCCCTCCTTTCCAATTGCCCTCTCCCTCTAACCCTTACACCGTTTTCCTCCTATTCTTCCTTCTTCTCCTTCCTTCTACCTCATAATCTATCCTTTTACTCCTCCTTCTGTCCTCTTCATCTTCTTTCTTCTTCCTCCTCATCCTCCTCTTCTCCCATATATCCCCCCCTAGTCCTACCTCCTTCTCTCCTCCTCCTTCTTCTTCTTCTTCTTCTTCTCCAAATTCTCCTCATTCTCCTCTACTCAGCACTTCTTTCTCCTTCCCCTTCCTTCCTCTTCTTCCTCTTCCTGCTCTTCTCCCTTCCCTCTCCCCCTATTCCAATCCTCCTCCTCCTCGCCCTTCTTCTCTCCCTTCCTTCTTCTCAAGTTGGGTCTTCTGGACAAACTCCTTCTTGGGAACTACGGGAACTACTGCTTCTCCTGCGCTTCCTCGTCTTTGGCGTACTTGAAGCCTTTTGAAGACGATTCCGTCAGTGGGTCTGAAGTTGCTCGCACACACACACGCACACGCACACACACACGCACACGCACACGCACACGCACACGCACACGCACACGCACACGCACACGCACACGCACACGCACACGCACACGCACACGCACGCGCACACGCACACGCACACGCACACGCACGCGCACACGCACACGCACACGCACGCGCACACGCACACGCACATGCACACGCACACGCACACGCATACGCACATGCACACGCACACGCACACACACGTCCTCACGGACACTCACGTGCACACATGCATACGCACACACGCTCGCACATATGCTCATGCACAGAGAAGGGTGGGGGAAGAGATCAATAGATAGATAAATGGATAAATAGATAGATAGAGAGATAGAGAGATAGATAGGTGGGTAGATAGATAGATTGATTGATAGGGAAGTAGACATTCAGATAGAGAGACAGAAAGACAGACAGATAAATAGACAAATTGAGAGAGAGAGAGAGATAGAGAGAAAGAAATAGATAGGTATATAGATAGATAGATAGATTGATAGATAGATAGATAGATAGATAGATAGATAGATAGATAGATAGATAGATAGAGAGAGAGAGATAGAGAAAGAGAGAGAGAGGGAGAGAGAGAGAGAGAGAGAGAATGTCATTTCAGACATACAGCCTCAGGAAAAAAACTTTAATCTAAAAAATACAAATTAATAAAAAAAGAAAGAAAGTGAAAGTAAGCTGATGAAAAAAGAGAATCAACCGTGCATTCAAAGCTGGACGAAAAATAGATAGAGCGGAAACAAACTATACTAAAATAGAGGAAACAAAACAATACATAGTAATGGCAAAGTTTGGGACAGAAGTACACACATTCAAAACAGAAAACGGGAAAACACACACACACACACACACACACACACACACACACACACACACACACACACACAGACACACACACACACACACACACACAGAAAAAGAAAACAGTTGTAATAAAACCAAAGCAACATTTCAGATCACACAAACACGTAAACAATTAGCAGCTGTCATCTGCTTTTGGCGAATGACCCAAACTTTAGCGAAATGTTTTCAGGTATTTATGAAAACGCATCAAGGACTTCTCAGACGGAGGAACTTGGCTCTAGCTTCAGAACTCCTTCGCTCGGATACATTTTTTTTTCTTTTTTTTTCTCTAGTTTTCCCTTTTCCCCTTTCTCCTTCTCTTCCCCTCCCTTCCCCCTCTATCTTCTCTTTCCCTCCCCTCCCTCCTCTCTCCTTCTCTTTCCCTCCCCTCCCTTCTCTACCTTTTTTTTCCCTCCCCTCCCCCCTCTCTCCTCTTCTTCCCCTTCCCTCCCCCTCTCTTCCTTCTCTTCCCCTCCCCTCCCCCCTCTCTCCTCTTTCCCTCTTCTCCCCCGTCTCCCTTCTCTTCCCCTCCCCTCCCCCTCTCCCTTCTCTTTCCCTCCCCTCCCCCTCTACCTTCTCTTCCCTTTCCCTCCCCTCTACCTTCTTTTCCCCTCCCCTCCCCTCCCCCCTCTCCCTTCTCTTCCCCTCCCCTTCCCCCCCTCTCCATTCTCTTCTCTTCCCCTTCTCTCACCCTCTACCTTCTTTTCCCCTCTCCTCCCCTCCCCCCCTCTCCCTTCTCTTCCCCTCCCCTCCACCCTCTCCCTTCTCTTCCCCTCCCCTTCCCCTCCCATCCCCTCTCTCCCATTCCTCCCCCTGTCTTTTTTGTGTTAATCTCTGTTTTTTTGTTACTGTTTTTGTTTTTGTTTCCGCTTCGGTTGGTCGAAAAGTTGTGAATCGATCAAGTCGATGTTTCACGAAATCCGGATGCAGTCGACGGCAACATTTCCGAACACCTGCCACGTCAAGTTCGATTCCGTCCTCTCCTCTGCTTCTTCTTTCTTCTTTCTTCTCTCCCTCTTCTCACCTCCTTCTTTCCTTCCTCTCTTCCTTTTCTCTCCTCCTGCTTCTCTACCTCTCTTCCGCTTCTCTCCTCTTGCTTCTCATCCTCTACTCTCCTCCTTCTTCTCTTTCCCTTCTCTCCTCCTTCTTTCCCTCTCCCTCCTCTCTCTTCATTGTTTCCCTCTTCTCTTTATCTTCTTTTCCCCATCTCTTCTCTCCCTCTTATTTCCGCCTTCTATCCTTCTTCACTCCTCTCTCTCCTCTTCTCCCCTCCTCTTTTCTCCTTCCTTCTTTTCCTCTTCTCATTCCTTCTTTTCCTCTTCTCATTCCTTCTTCTCTCCTCCTTCTCTCTTCTTGCTCCTCTCCTCCTTTTCTCCCTCTTCCTTCTTCCTTCTTTCTCTCTCCTCTCCCTCCTCACTCCCCCTTCTCTCCCTCCTTATTGATTTCCCTACCTCTTAAAATCATCTTCTTTCCCCTCTTCCTTTTCGCTTTATACCCTGTCTTTAAGACATTTTCCCGTCTCTCTTCCCTTCCCTTCCCTGTGTCTTCTTGCTCCTCCTCCTCCCTTCATTTCCTCATTTCCCTTCCTTTCTTCTTGCTCTCTTCTTCTCCTCCTACTTCCTTTTCATTCCCCTTATATCGTCATCCTCCTATCCTTTTCACTCCTTACTCTTTCTTCATTCCCATTCCTCCTTCACTTCTTATCCTGGCTTTTTTTCCTTCTCCTCACATGTCCCATAATTCCTCCTTCCTTCTAATTCCTTTCCTCCCCTTCTTCAATTTTCCCCTCTTCCCTTTTCCCCATTCTTCCCCCTTTACTCTCTCTCTCTCCCTCATTTCCTTCTCTTATCCTCTTCCCTTCTTCCATCTCCCTTCTTCTGTCTTCTTCCTTTCCATCTCTTCTTCCTTCTTCTTCCTTCCTTTCCCTTCTTCTTCTCTCTCTCTTCCCCTCTTCACCTTTCATACCCTTCCCTTCTTCCTCTCTCTTCCCCTCTTCACCTTTCCTTCCCTTCTTCCTTCTTCTTCCTTTCTTTCCCTTCTTCCTTCTTCTTCCTTTCCTTCCCTTCTTCCTCTCTCTCTCCCCTCTTCACCTTTCATACCCTTCCCTTCCTCCATTCTCTCGCCTCTCCTCCCCTATCTCTGATCTCCTAGACTATCATCATAAGGGAATTCAGTTTTGCTCAAGAACAGTAAATGACTATGAAGATGCTTGTAATTTCTGTGCTTTGGTCTGAGCGAGTTTGATAGATATGCTTGAGGCAGATTTTGATAGTGATGATGGTTTAATAGTGATGATGGTGATGATGATGATGATGGTGATAGTGATGAAAACCATACTGAGGATGATGATGGTAGAAAAGTGGGTCATGGTGATAGATATGATGATGGTTATATATTTATTGTTAATAAAAATAATGGTTGGGATGATGATGATATGTGTCCTAGTGTCAGAGATGATGATGATAATAATGATATTTAGGATGGTGATAATGATGATGATGATAATGATAATAATAAAGATGATGATGATGATAATAATGACAAGAATAAAGATAATGGTGATAGTAATAGTGATAATTATAATGATAAAAATAATGGTAATAGTAAGAATGATAATGACAATCATGATAAAAATATCAATGATAATAATAACGATAACAGTGATGAAGTAATGATAATGATTTGATAATAAGGATGAAAATGATAACAGTAATGATGACAATAATTATGATAATAATGAAGAAAATTATTAAAAATCTTAATAATGATAATATTGATGATGAAAACAAAACATTACTAACAACTATAACACCAATAACAATTATAACAAGGATAATGATAACATTCATCTATGTAATCATCATGTGGTAATATCACCTCAGATAATGACATTACCATTCTGGCGAAGGATTCTTATGATGAAGACCTGGACACGACACGTAAAATGAATATTCGGAATATGAAAGACATGCAAATGACACCCGTTTCAGAATATGATAATATGACAATATGCGAGTGAATTAATCGCATTCACATCAATTTCCAGCAGCACGGGGCTATGATCAAATTAACATACTGATGATAAAATTGATATTGCTTTCAAAAGTAATATAAACAATGGCCTTAAAACAGTGAAAGGATGCTAATATCCCTCATTACTGCCCTAATGAGTGTCATTCGCCTATGATTTAGTCTCCCGGGCATGAACACGCGGCTAAATCTCACGATCGAAGCACTTATCAAATGGTGCAACTAATTATGCAAATGATCAACATGGTTATAAGAGTCAAAGTAATATCAAAGAATGTGCTCGGCTGAATGGCAATATATTTTCCATTGATCACATTACGGGAAATTATACTGCAAAACTTTGTCTATCATTCACTGTCAAATAGCTTATATAATCGAGAAGTTAGAAACAATGATAATAAAACCGGATTTAACTGCATTGTAGCTTAAGATCGGGTTGAGAGTGTTGGTACTGTTCTGTTTATTTGTTTTTGTTTTACTTGTGTATAGGTTGGTAGTGTAAACAAGCTAATGTATCTAAAGTTATCGATAAGTTAAGTAGATTGTTTGTATTATCTATTTGGGAATATTTGTAAAATACTGATGGATCTCAGTACATCTACATACAAATACACACACACACACACACACACATACACACATACACACACACTCACACACACACACACACACACACACACATTCACACACACACACACACACACACACACAAACACACACACACACACACACACTCACACAAACAAACACACACACACAGAGATACAAACACATAAACAAACAAAGCAAATCCACAGTTATACACAACCATACCAGCTCACACGAGATAAGGGGTGATAGATAAATAGACAGATGATTGGGTGATGACGTACAACTACACAACCATCACCTTTATCCCCTCCCTTCCCCCATCCCCCTTTCCTACCCCTCTCCCTCATCCCCCCCACACCTGTCACCAGCTCTCCCCCCCGCTCCCATTCCCTCCCTTGTCTACCCACCCCTCCCCCTCCCCAGGAAACAATCTCAGTGAAAGGTGATCTAAATAGATTATCCGCGGTGAGATTTATCCAACCTGCTTGTGGTGGAGTGACAAGTAGACAGCAACAGCCAATATAGATACTGTCAGTTGAGACCTCGTGCGTGGAGACAACCGACACACAGGCCTGTCCGTTTTCTGTCTGATTGAACGCTTGGCTCTAATTCTAACCTCGTGCATGGAGGAGGGGGGAGGTGGGGGAAGGTGGGGGAGTGGGGATGCGTGTGTAGGGGGGTGGGGAGGGAAGGGGCAACAGGAAGAGGGGGAGGGCGGAGGGGGAGGGAGCGTAGTTGATTGATTGGAAAGACTATGAAATCACATATGGAGACTCAGTTGTAGTAGCACGGAGACAAAGAGAGTGAGTGAGAGAGAGAGAAGAGAAGAGAAGAGAAAATAAAATAAAATAAAATAAAAGAAGAGAAGAGAAGAGAAAGGAAAAGAAGAGAAGAGAGAAGAGAAAAGAAAAAAAGAAAAGAGAAGAGAAGAGAAGAGAAGAGAAGAGAGAAGAGAAAAAAAAAAAAGAAAAAAAAAGAAAAGAGAAGAGAAAAGAAAAACAAGACAAAAGAGAAGAGGAGAGAAGAAAAAAAAAAAAAAAAATACAAAACCCACAAACATGTAAGAGCACATACACAAAATAACCCCCTAAAAAAAAAAAAAAAAAAAAAAAAAAAAAAAAAAAAAAAATCCACATAGCGACCACTTGGAGACATATGGGGTCGTGCGACGACCTGACTGACAGACTGAAGGGTTTGATAGCTCAAGAACGTCCTCGGGAACGGTATGAGGGAATGAGAGAGAGACGAAAGATGGGGCGGGAGAGGAGAGCGGTGATGAGAGTGAGAGAAACATGGCTAGAGAGGATATTGGAGAGAGAGGGAGAGGGGGGAGAGAGAGAGAGAGGGGAGAGAGAGAGAGTGAGGAGAGAGAGAGAGAGAAGAGAGAGAGAGAGAGAGAGAGAGAGAGAGAGAGAGAGAGAGAGAGAGAGAGAGAGAGAGAAAGAGAGAGAGAGAGTGAGAGAGAGTAGAAAGGAGGGGTGAGCAACAGAGACAAGATGGTAGCGGAAAATAGAAAGGATAGGAGATAATGGAAAGTGAAAGAAAGAGAGAGAGAGAAAGAAAGAAAAAAAGAGATACACGGAGAGAGAAAAGATGGAAAAAGAAAACTAAGGAAAGGATGGTAATAACACAGAGAAAAGGAAGAGACAAAAAAAGGAGGTAATATTAATATGAGATGGGAGAGGAAGCCAATATGGGGATGATCAAGGGGGAGAGGAAGAGAGAAAACAGAAGAAAGGAAAGTAAAGAGATAAAATTCGAAAGGAAGAGAAATGTAGATTATGTGGAAGAAACTATAAAGAACAGTGAGAGATATGACGGTAGATGAAGTAACTGAAAAAATATCAGAAAGAGGATGATAGAAATTTATAGATTTTCGTATTTTTTTGCCTGTATTTACATCACATGAAAAAAAACAACATACACACACACAAACACACACACATATATAAATCAAAACACATACAAAAACACACACACAAACGAACACAAATACGTTAAAAAAGAACAAATGCACGCGTGCCCACATATCTGCAAGGACACTTTATATGCATGCAAGCATATTCATGTATGCAGATATATCCGTGCTTAGAGACGACTGGCAGTAAAATAATTTTGAAATAGCAATCTTACAGTGACGTCAAAACATAACAAGGTGTAATAAATCTGTAAATGTAGTCTCCCTTGATCAAATGTATTGTATTTTCTATTCAATATTTTGTTTCCTGTTTTTTTTCAGTCTTGACTTGTTGTTCTTATTTCCTTTCTTTCTCTGTTTCTTTCTTTTTTTCTCTCTTGTTCTCCGTCTCTCTTTCCCCCTTTCTCTCTCTCTTTTTCTGTCTCTCATTCTCTTCCTCTCTCTCTCTTTCTCTCTCTCTCTCTCTCTCTATCCCCTTCTCCTCTCTCTACCCCCTTCTCCTCTCTTTCTCTCTCTCCCACTCCCTCTCAGATTTGAATCCCCTTCTTCCCACACCATTCCCTCTTGTATCTTGTTTGTATCTTGTATCTTTTTCTATCTTGTATCTGCAATATGCCTTTGAATACCCCCATGCAGCTTCCTCCTTTCCATCAAGCACCCCCCCCACCCCACCCCTATCACGGTGTTATAGGAGACACAAGCCATTATCTCTCCTTGAGTATGGGATAAAGTTAGCGACAAATATGTAACTCCTATGAGAAGCTACTTATCTCAGCGAATCTCGTTTATTTATTTTTATTTACTGTTTATTTTTTTTCTCTCTTCATCACGATCCCTAAAGGAATCAACTCGTCCCAGCATAGTTTGGTTTAGATAATTTATATGCAGCAAATAACTCCTTCCCCCACCTCTTCCTTTACTCCTACACCTTCTCCTCCTCTTCCTACTTCTTCTACACCTCCTCCTCTCCTGTTTTTCTCAATTCGTCTTCTCCTACTCCTCCGCTTATCCCTACTCCCCCCCTTCCTACTACTCCACCCTCTCCTCCTAATCCTAATACTCCATCTACCCCCCCACCCCTCCCTTCACCTAGAGTTTGTGCATCGTCCAATCACTGGGTTTGTAGCACATGACCAAACTTATGGTGAAACTGACAGCCAATCACGCGGCTTGTCGTGTTTAAAGTAACCAATCACGTCGCCCGTCGTGGTTGGGATAGCCAATCACACAGCCTGATGTAGGATTATAGGATCGGCTGGTGTTTGGTACACTCCATAGGCTGTTTGTTTGCGGCGAAGCGTGTAATGGCTAGTCACAAAGAGCATCGACAGTAGCCAATCACAGGGCTAGTAATTTGGAACATGGACTACTGTCGTGGCAATAGAAATCCAATCTAGGGGTATAATGTCCTTGGAATAATGTAGAATATGCAGAATCATACATACATACATACATACATACATACATACATACATACATACATACATACATATATATATATATATATATATATATATATATATATATATATATATATATATATATACATACATAAAAATGTTTATATATATACATAAATATGTTTATATATATATATACACATGTATGTGTAGATATAGATATATATGCGTATCTACAATATATGTATTGTTAAACACAACATATTCCCTCTTTTTCTTCTCCCTTTCCCTCTTCCCCAATCTCCCCTTCCACATCCCCCTTCCTCCTCTCTCCTTCCCCATTTTCCCCTCCCCCACATCTCCCTCTCTCCCATCCTTTCTCCCTCTTCCCATCTTCCTCCCTCCCCTCTCTCACCCTTCCTCCTCCCTCCCCCCTCCCCTTCCTCCTCCCTCTCCCTTCCCCCTTCCTCCTCTCTCCCCCCTCCCCCTCCCCCTCTCCACCTTCCTCCTCCCTCCCCCCTCTCCCTTCCTCCGCCCTCCCCCCTCTCCCTTCCTCCGCCCTCCCCCCTCTCCCTTCCTCTTCCTTCCCCCCTTCCCCTTCCTTCTCCCTCCTCCCTCCCCCCTTCCCCTTCCTTCTCTCTCCTCCCTCCCCCCTCCCCCTTCCTCCTCCCTTCCTCCCCCCTCCCTCCTCCTTCTTCCTCCCCTCTCCCCCTTCCCTTCCTCCCTCCCCCCTCCCCATTCCTCCCTCCCTCCCCCTTCCTCCCATCCTCCCTCCTCCCTCCCCTCTACCCCTTCCTCCTCCCTCCCTCCTCCTTCCTACCCCCCTCTCCCTTCCTCCTCCCTCCATCTTCCTCCTTCCTCCCCCCTCCCCATCCCCCTCCCTCCCTTCTCCCTCACCCCATCCCCCTATTCCTTCCCCCTCCCTCACCCCATCCCCCTATTCCTTCCCCCTCCCTCCGCCCTCCCCCCTTCCACCTCCTTTCCCTTCCCCCTTCCTCCCTCCCTCCCCCTCCCCCTCCCCCTCCCCCTTCCCCCTCCCTCCCTCCCACTCCCCCCATCCCCCTTCCCCCTCCCCCTTCCTCCTCCCTACCCATCCCCCATCCCCCTCCCCCTCCCCCCCTCCCTCCCCCTCCCCCTCTCCCCCTCTCTCCCCCTCCCTCCCTCCCCCCCTCCCCCTCCCCCTCCCCCCCCCCCCTCCTCCCTCCCCTCCCTCCTCCCTCCCGTGTCCCCCTACGATTGCATCAACGGCGTCACCTCTCGACGCCGCCCCGTCATAACAAGCCCATCGACCGGCCGCCCTATCGAACGTCTTGTGCCGGAGATATTAAAGCCCCGGCGGTGATTGAGAAATGCCGGGGCCTACATTCCGAGCCTTCAGTCAGCCGAGAGACAGAAAGCCCTCCTCTTCCTCCTTCTTCTCTTTCTCTCCCCCCCCCCCTTCTCTCCTCCTATTCCCTCTTCTTTCTTTCCTTCCTTCCTTCCTCCTAATCCTTTCCTTCCTTCATCCTAATCCCTTCTCTCCCACCTCCTCCTCCTATTCCCTCTTCCTTCTTTTCTTCTTTCCTCCTAATCCTTTCCTTTGGTATCAGCTATACTCCTATTCTATTATCTTTTTCTTAGTGCGAGCTTTCCTATATACTCCTATCCTATCCTTTCCTTTTCCCTTCCCAGTCACCAGCTCCTATCCTCCTATCCTATCCTTCCTTCTCCCTCCCCAGGCACCAGTTTCTATACTCCTGTTCCATCCTTTTTTCTCCCTCCCCAAGAACCCTTTACCGTCCTTTCTCTTCCCCGAGCTTCTACTCTTCCCCTATCCACTGATACCCAGTTGCCAATCGTCACACTTATCCCCTTATTCCCTCCCTTTCTCTCGACCCTCTCCTCCCCCTTCTTCCCATCCTCCTCCTCCCCCTCGACCCCCATCTTTTTTCTCCTCCTCCTCCTCCTCCACTTCCATCTCCCGCCTTTCCCTCCTCCTCCTCCTACCCCTCCTTCTCCTCCTTTCCCTTCTCCTTTCCGTCCTTCTCCCCCTCGATCCCATCCTCCCCCTCCTTCTCTTCCTTCCCCTCCTCCTCCCCCTCGATCCCCTCCTACTCATCCTTTTCCTCCTCCTCCTCCTCCTCTTCCTCCTCCCCTCGATCCCTTCCTCTTTCTCCTTCCCCTCCTCCTCCCCCTCTATCCCCTCCTCCCCATCCTCCTCCTCCTCCTCCTCCCCCCTCGATCCCTTTCTCTTTCCCTCGATCCCCTCCGCCCCCTCCCCCCCCTCCTCCCCCTACTTCTCCTGTGGATACTCTTCCCGTTTCAAATGTTTCTTTAAGACCAACGCGAGGAGGCGAGGGAAGCTCTGCGATTTTGTTGTTGTTTATGTTTGGCTGATTTTTGTTGCTTTTTTTGTTTTGATTTCTTACTTTTGGTATACTTCTGTCTTTATTTTATTATTATTTTTTTTTTTCGGCTGTTGGATGATTATTTTGTTTGTTTGTCGCATTTGCAGGATTTTCTGGGATCTCTTTCATTCTTTCTCTGTCTTTGTCTCTTTTTTCTCTTGCTCTCCTTCTCTCTCTCTCTCTCTCTCTCTCTCTTTCTTTCTCTCTCTCTGGCCTTCCATTTCTATGTACTTCTAAGTGCATTTTTATATACATGTTTAAGTGTGTCACTTGCTCCTGTCACTGCACGTGTGTGTCTTCTCCCTCTCCTTGCACGCCCATCCTCCTCCCTCCCTCCCTCCCTCCCTCCCTCCCTCCTTCCCCTCTCCTTATCTCCCCTGTTTCTCATCTCCCTGAGACATATCTCATGCCAAAGTGCCCATCTCAACACGTCCTCCGGCTCTGCAATAGGTATAATTGCCTATAACATTTTCCTGTGGGCTATCGTGAGCTTGCATGATAGCCTGGTGCTACCGACTCCCTCCCCTCTCATGCATGCGCGATTCTTGTCTTTGGGTAATTCATTATTCTTGGTGATTTTGGGTTAGATTTAATCTTCATGCACGTGCTCACAGTCACACATGCACATGCACACACACACACACACACATATATACATACATACCATACATATATATATATATATATATATATATATATATATATATATATATATATATATATATATATATACACACACACACACACACACACACACACACACACACACACACACACACACACATATATATATATATACATACATATATATATATATATATATATATATATATATATATATATATATATATATACATATATATATATATATATATATATATATATATATATATTATATATATATATATATATATATATATCACAGAGGAAATTTCTTATCCATTATAATGATTTTTTATTAGCTTTAATATTCATATAGATTTTACACAGAATAAAAAGCTTAGTTATAGTTGATTCCTTTATTATATTGATCTTTGGATTAATTACTTATCTTTAGCGATTTTAAATGTATTTTTGTTTGAACATATGAGGGCGTGTAATTAGTGGTATACTGACTAAGGTTATGCTGAATATTTAACGTTCAGAATAATAACAACACTAATAAGGATGAAGATCAAATACTATTACTAGTGATAATAATGATAATATGATAATAATGATGTTGATCATATTGATGATGTTAACATTAATGAATAATGATGATCAAAGGGATTTTAGTAATAATATTAGTAATATTTCTACCAGTAGTAATTGCAATAATGAATCTAACAATACTGTTACAACTATTTTGATAATAAGAACAATGACATGATAAAAATAACCAGTGATGGTGTTATTTTCAATAATAACAACAATGAATAAAACAGTCTTATATATTTTGATAATGGCTATAACAATGGTGACAAAAGCTATTATGATAACAAAACTGAAAATCATGACGATAATGGCAACTCTAATGATGCCATTAATGACAATGTATGATTAAGATATCAGCAAGAAAAAATGATAATCAGTAAGTAATTGAATAAATAAATGAATAAGCAAATAAAAAAATGGTAAGGTGATAAGAACAGGGAGAGGGAGCGGGGTGGAGAGGGGGGGGGGGGAGGTGTCTTGCTGGGCATTCAGGTGACAATAAAACTCCTAAACTTTTTCAAACCATTTTTCGAAAAACGTCCGAGGCAAAACAGCACCTAAAAAAAGAAGAAGTATTTTCTTAAACACATACGAAACTTTTTGAACGGACCTGTCTTATAAGGTGGAAGGAAGTTGGAGGGTAGCGTGCGATGGTCGAGGTAGGAGTAGGAGGGGGGGGGGGGGGTTGTATGGTCATGGGGAAGGGAGGGAGGGAGGGAGGGAGGGGGGAAGGTACCTGAGTGTCTTGAAGGTTCATTGCTGTGTTTGTGTGTCGGTTCGTCTGTGTGTTTCTCTCTTTTTCTGTTTTTACTTTGTTTGTTTGTCTTTGGTTCTCAAAATTGTTTCTGTTTCTTTCCTTCAATTTCTTTCCCTGTCTGTGTCTGTGTCTCTGTCTTTCTCTCTCTCTTCCTCTGTCTCCCTCTCCCTTTTTCATTACCTCTTTCTCTGTATATCTCCTACCCTCTCACCATCCCTCCATTTCTCTTTCTTTCTCACTCTCTCTCTCTCTCTCTCTCTCTCTCTCTCTCTCTCTCTCTCTCTCTCTCTCTCTCTCTCTCTCTCTCTCTCTCTCTCCCTCCCTCTCCCTCTCCCTCCCTTCTTTCCTCCCTTCTTCCCACTCTCTGCCTCCTTTTATCCCTTTCTCCTATTCCCCCTTTCTCTCCCTCTCTTCTAATTTTCATAATTTATCTTAGGGTCACGCGCCTCAAGCAGACGTCCCCATCATCGTAAAAGGAACACAGACGTTCCCAGGAGGCATTCAGCTAGTCCTGCTTTCATACGTTTTTGATCACCGCGTAAGGGCCTGCGAGGGAAGGGCTCTGCTCTGTGTTAAAGGGGTTTGGGTTAGTGGAAAGGGGGAGGGGGAGGGGGAGAGGGGGCTGGTGTGGTTTGAACGGGTGATTTTGAGTGACTTCTGTATGGATTTTGGGGGTTGTGAAAGGAAGGTACTGAAATGTTTATATACATAAAAAAAAGAAGAATGAACGAAGTCCGAATAAAAAGGAATAGAACTAATCCCAAAGACGACGGGGAAAACAAAGGAAATTCCGTTGGAAGTGGCCAATGGCTCTTTCCCACACCACCCTCCGCCAGCGAGAGAGAGAGCCAGCAAAGGTTAAAGGTCACGCAGCGACATAGAACGAGAACGGACGGGAAAATCTTGATAAGAGATGAAAATTGCAAATCACAATGAACACACAGACGGGCATGGAAGATTTAGAAAGTAAAAGGATACGATAAAAAAGAAAAAAACAAAAAAGGGAGACCAAAAAACCTACAGCAGCCGTGGTCGGCCATCGTCACAGGTAAATGTATTCAATAGATGATCGATTTTTCAATCCGTCAGCACGTTATTCTATCAAGAGGACACGAGCGCCGGGGGACCGGCTGTGGCAGGGCGGTTGTTGCGGCCTATTGTGTGTATGTGTTGGGCCTATTCTCAGCGTATTTGTAGCATGCTGGAGCCTATTTTCAGCATATTTGTAGTATGTTGGGGTCTATTTTTAGCATATTTGTTCTATATTGGGGGATATTTTAAACATATTTGTAGTATGTTGTGGCCTATTTTTAGGATACTCATAGTATGCTGGAGCCCATTTTTACCATATGTATGTTAGAGTCTGTTTTCAGCATACTTATAGCATGTTGGGGCCTATTTTTAGCATATTAATAGCATGCTAGGGCCTATTTTCAGCATATTTATAGCATGTTGCGGCCTAATTTTAACATATTTGTTGTATGTTGGAGTCTGTTTTCAACATATTTGTTGGGACATATTGCTCTCTCTCAACACCTCGGAGTGTGAAATGTGCTTTCCTATGAGGAATTTCCATCCTATCCTTTTCTTCACACAAATCACACAAGTTGTGATGTGATGTGGCTTGGTGTGTTATGTGATGTGTCTGTCTGTTGCACTCCCACGCTCCTACTTCTGTACCTCCTAGAATATCTTGCAATGTCTTTTTGTCTTATAAACTATGTAAATTTCCTACAGATTGCGTTTTGTCCTGTCTGGCCTTTCAGTGGATCCCGTTGTACGTTTTGATTTACGATTGTTGCTTCGATATGAAATCTTATACATCTTATTTGATTTGTTTTGATTACGGACACTCATGGCCCATACTGTCTCAGATTTCTCGTAAGTTCATAATTCATTGAGATTTCTAGAATCTATGGCGCCAATTCATTTGAAAATATATAGATTAACATCAGAACATCACAGGAAGATCTCAGCGAAAGACAGAGAGAGAGAGAGAGAGAGAGAGAGAGAGAGAGAGAGAGAGAGAGAGAGAGAGAGAGAGAGAGAGAGAGAGAGAGAGAGAGAGAGAGAGAGAAAGAGGGTCCTTTCTTATGATTTTCAGACAGGAGCTCCATTCCAAGGAACTATACACTATTCCTCCCCTTCCCCTACTCCTACCCCTCAACTCCTACACTTCCCCCTCTCTCTAACCTCTTCCCTCCCTTTCCCCCCTTCCTCCCCTAGCCCTCTCCTATCTCCTTCGTCCTCCCCCATCCTCCCTCCCCCTCTCCTATCACTCCTTCACTCTTTCCTCCCACCTTCCTCCCTCCACCCCCTCCCTTTTTTCGCCCCACCCCTCCTCCACACACACAACCTCCATACATCGCAGGAGTAGTAGCAGCAGGATCCTCGCCCAGGATTCACATATTCATCAAGAGACCTCGAAGAATACGCAGCCTCAATCCCCACGAGACTAAGATTCCATCTCCTTCCTATAGCTCTTTCTATCTCTCTCAATCTCTCCTCTCTTTCTTTCTCTTTTTCTCTCTTTAGCCTTCTTCTCTCTCTCCTTTTAATTTTCCTTCCTTTCTTTCTCTCTCTACCGTTATCTCTCCTACCTCTTCTTCTATATTTCTCTCTATATCTTTGTCTCTCCTTCCTATACCTCTTTTTCCCCTTACACTCCCTCTCTATCTCTGTCCTATTTTTCCTTCTCCCTTTCTCTCTGTCTCTCTACTGTATCAGTCGTTCCCTTTCTTTCCCATTGTCCTTCGGATCCTATTTTTCCCCTATCGTTTTCTCCTTCTCCCTGTCTATACTTTCCCCTTTATGTCTTTCCCTCTCCATTCATTTCTCTCCCTCTTCATCTCTCTCCCTGTATCACTTCTTTCCCTCACCTCCCTGTCTTCTTCTCTTTCTTTCTTTCTCTCCATCTCTCTCCCTGAATCCCTTCCTTTCTTCTCCTTCCTGTCTTGCTTACTCTCTTTTTTTGTCTCTTCCTTTCTCCATTCCCTCCCTTTCATTCCTGTGTTGCCTTCTCCCTTTATGACTCTCCCTACCCCCTCTATTTCCCTCTCTCCCTCCCCTTCATCATCTCCCTATCCTCATGTGTTCTTCTCTTCCTTCTCCTTATCCCGCTCTTCCTCTTATCCATTCTCTATCTTTCTCTCCTCTCCCCCAACCTCTTCTCTCTTCCTTATCCCATGTCACAATCCGAAGAATAACATGCGAGAAGACAAGAATAAAGAAAAAGTGAGACCAAGAATAAACAATACCAAATGATAGAATAACAAATAAGAAAAAAAAGTAAAAGGTATAAGAATAAAAGTAAATAACGAAAATAAACAATATAAATAAAAGTGAATAACTAGAGTGAATAAGCAAAAGGAAAAGTAAAGAAGGGAAGAGGAAGAGGATAAGGAAGATAGAAACACAAAGGAGCCAGAGATGACAAGTTAATGACGTAAGACAAACAGACATTAAAGCCCCGAGTTCTTATGAGACGGCAGGGTG
The DNA here is from genome assembly GCA_017312705.2 of Penaeus japonicus. Classification (NCBI taxonomy): domain Eukaryota; kingdom Metazoa; phylum Arthropoda; class Malacostraca; order Decapoda; family Penaeidae; genus Penaeus; species Penaeus japonicus. Next base: position 87,064 of record BOPN01005471.1, read on the forward strand.
ACTTCAAGGACATCAGTAATTACCTTTGATCACCAAGAAAAGGAGAGCTTGTCGGAAACGAGACGAAATTCTCATAGCATCTTCCTTCCCCCCCTTTTTTTCCTTAACTTTTTTTCTCTATGTCCCCTCTCTCCCCCTCTCCCCCTTTTTATTGCTATGTTTTCCTCTCTTATCTTGTATTTATGTTTCCCCTCTGTCTTTCTCTCTTAAATTCTTATTCTTGTCCTTCTCTTTTTCCTTATTTTTTTTCTCTTCTCCTCTTCTATATCCTTCTTTCTTCCTTTATATATTTCCTTATCCATCTATCTCTCATATCCTTCTACACTATCCCTCTTTCTTTCTAGATCTCTCCTCCATATCCATTGTTATCCCCTCATCCCCCTCTCTATCCCTTTCTGTCTTTTCCCTTATCCTCCTGTCTACTCCTCAATCTCCCA
>BOPN01005472.1:0-2500 GCA_017312705.2 Penaeus japonicus
AGAGAGAGAGAGAGAGAGAGAGAGAGAGAGAGAGAGAGAGAGAGAGAGAGAGAGAGAGGGAGAGAGAGAGAGAGAGAGAGAGAGAGAGAGAGAGAGAGAGAGAGAGAGAGAGAGAAAGAGAAAGAGAGAAAGAGAGAGAGAGAGAGAAAGAGAGAGAGAGAGAGAGAGAGAGAGAGAGAAGGGAGGGGGGGCGGTGAAGAAAGAAAGAGATTATGTGTTTATCATCTTACAGGTAAATGGTGTGGGGATGTTTTTACCATATGCGTTTGTTGTTGTTGTTTTCATTATATATCTTACTCTTGTCTTTTGTGTGGATAGTTAATGCTTATACACTTCACAATAAGAGTACATGTTTATCATAGTAATAACATGATGATGATGATTATGATAATGATAACAATAATAGCGGTGATGATAGCATTAATAATGATGTAAATTATATTGATTGTAAAAATTATAATGATGATAATAATAATAATGATAATAATTATAACAATGATAATAACAAAAATTATAATAATGAGGGTGATGATAATGATAGTAATAAATATGGTAACAATAAAAATGATAATAAGAAGAATAACAATGATAATGTTATTAATGATAATGATAATAGTAATAGTAATGTTAATAATAATCAACCATAATAATGATAATGATAATGATGAAGATGATGATAAAGATAGTAATAATGATAATAAAAATGATAACTAATACAATAATTATAAGGATAATGATGCTAATAGTAGCAGTGATAACAATGATAATCATGATAATGATAATGATTATGACGATAACATTGATAATAATGATAATAATAATGATAATGATAATAGGAATGATAATGGTGATAATAATAGTAATAGGAATAATAATGGTGATAATAACAATAATGATAACAAGGATAATAATAACAATGATAACACTAATAATGATAACAATAATGACGATGATAATAATGATAATGAAAGTGATAATAGAATTAACAATAATAGTAATAATGATTGTAAAAAATAATCACGACAATAACAATAATAATAATGATAGCAAGATTACCACTACTTATAGTAATAACAGCGATAACAATACCGATACAAACAATATCACGAATACTAATAGCAATATGAATTACGATAAGAAATAACAACGGAAAAAAGATGATGATAATGATTAGGTAAAATGGCAACATTAATAACATCATAAATACAGTGATGATAATGATAAGAAAAAAAAATCATAATCATCATAACATAATAATAATATAACAATAATAATAATAATAACATAACATGACATAACAATAATAACAATAAAAAATAATAATCATAACAACAGTAATAATAATAATCATAACATAATAATAATATAACAATAATAATAATAATAACATAACATAACAATAATAATAATAAAAAATAATAATAATCATAACATAATAATAATATAACAACAATAATAATAATAACATAACATAACATAACAATAATAATAATAATAAAAATAATAATCATAACAACAACATTAGCATGATATAATCTACAATTTTCCTCCAGATGAGAGACCTTCGTCACGATAATCTCCTGGGCTTCATTGGGGCGTGTGTGGATCCGCCCCATGTCTGCATTGTCACCGAATACTGCTCACGTGGGTCACTGAAGGTCAGATCAGGTCACGTTTTAATCTCTTTGCATCAGCCTTTCCTTTGCATTCAAGATCATCAAATATTGGTGATCTTAAGAAAAGCATATCTATACTTCTTTCTCTCTCTCTCTTTCTCTCTCTCTCTTTCTTTCTTTCTTTCTCTCTCTCTCTCTCTCTCTCTCTCTCTCTCTCTCTCTCTCTCTCTCTCTCTCTTTTACTTTTGTTTTCTTTCTTTTATATATATAGATGGAAAGGATATTCGATTCCTCTTGATGGTTATATAATTTGGTGTGTTTTGCCTTCTCACTTAAATGTATAGAGAGAAACTCTTTTTTTAGGGTTTTTTTTAGTTTTTTTTCCCGATTTTCATTCTTATTCACGTGTTTTATCAATGCTACTATGATTATTAATATCACTTCTTCCGGCGTGTCTATCACTTCAGGATCTCCTGGAGAATGAAGACGTGAAGTTAGACAACATGTTCATCGCATCATTAGTGGGAGACATTGTGCAGGTGAGTACATCAAGTGAACCGGATCCTTCTGTATCCTAAGATAAAATAAAAGAAAAGAAAAGAAAAAATAAATAAATAAGAATCGGTGAGGTGAATTATGGAGAGATTAGATCTTATATGGAATCGGTTGTAAGAGCTTAATAGAGATAGAAGCCTTTGTAAAATCGTTTACGAAATATTTGGGGAAAAAAGGGAACCCTCTGTGGAAGCTTCGTCTGTGAGACAAATCTTTTAGCCAGATATTTTTTGAAGATTTATCTTACTGTATGTTAATAATATTTGTTTAATCAAAGATAATTCAGACTGCGATTTCGATTCCTCTCGTGATATGAGGCATTAGCGTAG
>BOPN01005472.1:35000-40123 GCA_017312705.2 Penaeus japonicus
AGGAGCGTGGTCAGGTCAAGGTCAAGGGGAAAGGAGAGATGACCACATATTGGCTCGTCGGTAAGTGATTAGTGACATGTGTATTAGATGGCGGTGTGTGTGTGTGTGTGTGTGTGTGTGTGTGTGTGTGTGTGTATTAGATTGATATTCTTGCAACATATTCATTTTAGGAATGATGTTATATGTTGGATATACGTCAAATATATACATTTTGACGCCTTTCAATGTGATATACTAATATCAAAAACTCCCCATTACTTATCTAAATACCTTGTATTGCATTCACAGTATAGGTTTTATTGACACAGGATTTTAACTCATGCACGTCACCTCACAGACGTTAAATATTAACAGATAGCCTTCCAGTTCTCAGAAATTATTAACCTGAATAGGCTGTTGATCAATACTCGTGAAACGGCTATATTAGGGACGCGGGAGTTCGCTCAAAAGCCCTTCAGAGGGAGAGCTATTTGCAGTTCGGTGCTATTTTACCAGCAATTTCTTTTTAACATTCACTACGTGTAATATGTTTTTTTTTTTTTTTTTATTATAGGTGCTCCTTATAAAGGTCTGATTTTTTCCGTTATTGGAGTCCGTGCAAATACATTTCCTCGAGCTTTATGCATCTTATTCTAATACAATGCATCGAATTCTAATATAATGCATTGATGTTTGCCTTTGTGCTCCCGCAGGTGAGGATCCCGACCGCAAGCAGCGGCGCGAACAGTCCCGGCGGCAGCGCGGATTCCAGAATATCGGGCTGGCGAAGAACGGGTGCGTGGGCGGCCTCCGCGGCTCCCTGAGGGGCGGCGGGCGGACCAGATCCTCTGCCATTCCCCGCACCCTCAGCCTGGAGTCCCCGAAGCGCCTGCGGTTCGCGATGTCGGAGGAGCTGACGGCGCGGGTGGCGGAGGTGGAGCCGCGGGTCCCGGGCGACTCCCCGCCGGCGCCCGCCTCGCCCGCGGCGTCCGACGACTGCACGGTGCGCCGCATCTCCCACGAGAAGAAGCGCAACTCGTGCCCGTGCATCAAGGAGCACCGCTCGATCCCGCGAGTCACCTCGCCGCGCGTCCCCAAGAAGCCCCCCGGGGACAACAGCCCCCTCCTGGGCCACCCCGAGACCGCCATGTCCCCGCTCTCGTCGCCGGGCGTCTCGGCGGACGAGGAGGTGCTTAACGCCAGCCGGAGGACGTCGGTCAGCGAGGTGGTGTCGCGCCCTTCCAGCCTCGTCGAGGCCTCGGACGAGCACGCCCCTCCCGTGCCCGGGGAGCCCCCTCCTCCGCTCACCTTCGCCTCGCTGCAGCTCCCCGCGCTCAGCCTCGAGCACAGAACCTCTGCCTCGCCCCTGCGCGACACAAGCACCACCATGGCCTCGTCCTCCACGCCCGGAAGCAGCAAACCTTCCAGCGGCGCCAGTGCCGGCACCTCCGACAGGTCCACCAGCACGGGCTCGGGGGGCACCGTCCGCTGGCGCCCGCACAGCATAGTGCCGCTCAGCCTCCGTGGCAGCGGAGAGAACGAGGCCCTCCTGTCGGGGGGCGGCGGCGGCGGCGGCGGCGGCGTCGATGGGCGGAACCCCAGACTGCGCTACTGCAGTAAGCAGGACGGCGGCAGCAGCGAGTGCGAGGAGTCGTCGCCCCTGCTCGCCAGCGTCGTCAACTACCGCGTTATCAACGAGGTGCACAAGTTACCGGAGAGAGAAACACCAGTGTAGTTCTTCCTGCGCCATTGGTGGATTCACGCCCGCTCGGGGCACGCGACAAAATGTTGTCGGTGGGTGCCACGCCTACCTCAAGCACTCCTATAGTAAGTAAAAGCGACACCAGCCCAAGAAGGCTGCCTGCGAATGTGACTGACTGTTGTGTTGCCACTACAGACTATACAGCGCCTTAGTCACACCATTAGTGTAGTGTCGTGATGACTGTCAATGTCTGTAACAGACAGCTCTGCTGTTAGCGTTTATTCAAATGTATTTGCTTAACTAGCAATATAAACACCGTTGTGCTACTTAGCACACTACCTAACTGATAAAACGGTCATTGTGTATTCTCGTGCGGCAGTTCCTCCCTGGTGTTACACACGTCGTGAACATCCGACTCTCTCTTCTATTTCCTTCAATGTGCTGTGAAATCTCAAGGACTGACTGTTTCTCAAGCGTAGGAACTTAAGGTTCGCTCACCGAGCACGGACGGAGGCTGCTCACAGTAGTGTCTGGATAAGATTTTGCATAATCTGATGAAAGTAAAGAAGGTGTTTGATAACTGATTAAGAATATGGTGGATGATTTTTTTTAATGCAATGCCAACAATCAACAATTTTGTACGAATTCCATTTGTTTTTATTTCGTTTTTTTTTTTCTCTTCCGTTTTTTTTTTTCAAGCGATTTTGCTTTCTTCTTCCAGTAAGGCTTAATCATCATCAGGGACGTAATAACCTTCATATATATATTATATATATAAATATATGAACAAATATATATTCCAGTCAGTGTTGTTGATCACAATGTCTCAAGGTAACCACGATGGTGCTATGAACACAATATCTGCAGAGCACTATCAATAATCACATTAGCGTTTTCTTATCGTTCGTCTTGTTCAAGCTTTCATCTTCCTTTTCATTATCTTCTTGGTCTAGCTCATTGTCATTCTTTTATTTGCAAATGGCTTTCATTTTCATCATGTGTTATTTTCTAGAATCTTTTGCTTTGTCGTTTAGTTGTTTCCAGTCACAATCGAAAAGTCTGTGGTACAAGCTACACGTTCTTAGTCTTAGGAATTCCTCTATAATGCATGTGTTATTGTGAATGTGAAGAGAGGAGAAGCCACCATCACGCCCATGTGCAGGAGGAGACTGTCCCTGCTGCAGACACAGACATACATATACACTAATACACATACGTCTATCTGGTAAAATACATGCTGATACATAATAGTGATAATGTACAGTTAAACAAACAAATAAACATACACAAATACACACACACACAAACACAAACACACACACACGCACAAACACAAACACACACACACAAACACACATACAAACACAAATACACACACACACGCACAATCAAACAAACAAACAGACAAACACACGCACACACAAACCCAAATCCAAACACACATAAACACAATCACACACACAAACAAACAAACACACAAACCCAAACACACAAACAAACAAACACACATCCCCACTCACACACAAACACGATCATCCCACATTCACTCACACACAAACGAACAAACCACACATGCACATGCACACCAACATGCCATAAAACCTCATCATGCAGCCAATAAAATCAAGATCATCGATTCTTTTCAGAGAGGAACAAAAAGGCACGTGTTATATGGAGTTGCAGTAAAGTCAAATATATCATTTATTAATCAAACGCGTGTTATTATCCTTCTCTATTTTTCCGGTTTATTGTGTACTTGTGGTTATGACTTTGGGTGTGTTGTTTATGTGGTGTTATCATTATTGTTATTACCAATAGTTTATTATTATTACTATTATTATCCTTATAATAATAATAATAATGATAATAATTATTATTATTATCATCATCATTGTCATTATTATTATCATTATCATTATTATTATTATTATCATTATTATCATCATCATCATCATCATAATCATTATTGTTCTTATAATTTTTATCATTATTACCATCATTATTATTATCATCAATATTATTTCCATCATCATTTCATTATCATTATTACTATCATCCTTATTACTATAATTTTCCTTATCATTATTATTATTCCTGTTGTTATTGTTATCATTATCATCATTATCATTATTATTATCATTATTTTCATTCTGATTGTTGTTATCATTATCACTACTGCTATTACTGTTAATACTTTCTTTATCATCATCCTTGTCATTATTATCATCATTTTCATTATCATCATCCTTATTGTTATTGTTATGATTATGATCATTATGATTATTTTCTTTAGCATCATTGTGATTATTACTATTTGCTATAATCAATATCATTATCATTATCTTTATTACTTTTATCACTATCATTATCATCATTAAAATCATCATTATGTTTATCATTATCATTGTTATAAGCATCATCCATTTCATTATCAGCATCCCCATTATCATTATCATTAATATTTCTATCATCAATATTATCATTATCATTATCATTGTTAATGTCATCATTATAATTATCATGGTTCACTATAAGTATAATTCTATTTATCATTTTCATTATTGCTCTTATCATCATTACTACCATTGTTATTATTACTTTCATTAATGTCATTATCATTATCAATATTATTATCCTTATCAGTATCACTTTTACAAACATTATCATCATCATCATCATCATCATCACTCTTTTCAGCATCACTATCAGTATTGTTATCTTCATTATTATCTTTTTTACTCTTATTAGTATTTCCATCATTATCATTATTTTTATTATTGTTCTATCATCAGCATTATTGCTATCATCATTTTTTCATTATCATCATTATTGTCACTGTGATCATCATCATCATCATCATTATTAACATCATTATCATTATCGTTAATCCCATGATCATCATTATCATCATTATCATCATTATTATTACTGCTCTCATTATCACCATCATTATCATTATTATTGTTGTTATGATCATTCTTATCATTGTTATCTCATGGGCATTATCGCTGATAATAATAATGATAATAATGATAGTGATGATGATAACAATTAAATGATACTGGTTATAATGATAACAATATAGATGGTGATGAGGTAATGATAATGGTGATAAGGATGACAATGACAAAAGATAAGGTAATGATAAAAATAAGGATAGTGCTAATGATAACAATAATAAAAACAATGATAATAGTGATACGAAAAAGAGCAGTAATGATGGTAATGATAAGAATGATAATAATAATGATAATATTAGTAATATTAATAGCAATAAAGATAACTATGGAGATAATAATGATGATGATATTAATAATGATGATAAAGATGAAGATACTGATTATGAGGATAATGAAAATAACAATGACAATGATGATGAGGATGATGATAACATCAACAATGATAACATCAATAATAATTGTAATAATGATGATAATAAAGA
>BOPN01005472.1:69272-74272 GCA_017312705.2 Penaeus japonicus
CTCTCTTGTCTCTTTTAACCTTCTTTCCCTCCTTGTCTCCTTTCACCCTTCCTTTCCCTCTCCTTGTCTCCTTTTACCCTTCCTTTCCCTCTCCTTGTCTCCTTTTACCCTTCCTTTCCCTCTCCTTGTCTCCTTTTAACCTTCCTTTCCCTCTCCTTGTCTCCTTTTACCCTTCCTTTCCCTCTTCCTGTCCCCTTTCACCCTTCCTTTCCCTCTCCTTGTCTCCTTTCACCCTTCCTTTCCCTCTCCTTGTCTCCTTTCACCCTTCCTTTCCCTCTCCTTGTCCCCTTTCACCCTTCCTTTCCCTCTCCTTGTCTCCTTTCACCCTTCCTTTCCCTCTCCTTGTCTCCTTTTACCCTTCCTTTCCCTCTTCCTGTCCCCTTGCACCCTTCCTTTCCCTCTCCTTGTCTCCTTTCACCCTTCCTTTCCCTCTCCTTGTCTCCTTTTACCCTTCCTTTCCCTCTCCTTGTCTCCTTTTACCCTTCCTTTCCCTCTCCTTGTCTCCTTTTACCCTTCCTTTCCCTCTTCCTTTCCCCTTTTACCCTTCCTTTCCCTCTTCCTGTCCCCTTTCACCTTCTTTCCCTCTCCTTGTCTCCTTTTACCCCTTCCTTTCCCTCTTCCTGTCCCCTGCCTTCTTTCCCTCTCCTTGTCTCCTTTCACCCTTCCTTTCCCTCTCCTTGTCTCCTTTCACCCTTCCTTTCCCTCTCCCTGTCTCCTTTCACCCTTCCTTTCCCTCTCCTTGTCTCCTTTTACCCTTCCTTTCCCTCTCCCTGTCTCCTTTTACCCTTCCTTTCCCTCTCCTTGTCTCCTTTTACCCTTCCTTTCCCTCTTCCTGTCCCTTTTCACCTTCCTTTTTTCCCCTACTCCTTGTCTCTTTACCCTTCCTTTTCCCTCTCCTTGTCTCCTTTTTACCCTTCCTTTTTCCCTCTCCTTGTCTCCTTTTACCCTTCTTTCCCCTCTCCTTGTCTCCTTTCACCCTTCCTTTCCCTCTCCTTGTCTCCTTTTAACCTTCCTTTCCCTCTCCTTGTCTCCTTTTACCCTTCCTTTCCCTCTCCTTGTCTCCTTTCACCCTTCCTTTCCCTCTCCTTGTCTCCTTTTAACCTTCCTTTCCCTCTCCTTGTCTCCTTTTAACCTTCCTTTCCCTCTCCTTGTCTCCTTTTAACCTTCCTTTCCCTCTCCTTGTCTCCTTTCACCCTTCCTTTCCCTCTCCTTGTCTCCTTTTACCCTTCCTTTCCCTCTCCTTGTCTCCTTTTACCCTTCCTTTCCCTCTCCTTGTCTCCTTTTACCCTTCCTTTCCCTCTCCTTGTCTCCTTTCACCCTTCCTTTCCCTCTCCTTGTCTCCTTTTAACCTTCCTTTCCCTCTTCCTGTCTCCTTTTAACCTTCCTTTCCCTCTCCTTGTCTCCTTTTACCCTTCCTTTCCCTCTCCTTGTCTCAGCACCCCAACCTTCCTTTCCCTCTCCTTGTCTCCTTTTACCCTTCCTTTCCCTCTCCTTGTCTCCTTTTACCCTTCCTTTCCCTCTCCTTGTCTCCTTTTAACCTTCCTTTCCCTCTCCTTGTCTCCTTTTAACCTTCCTTTCCCCTCTCCCTGTCCCCTTTCACCCTTCCTTTCCCTCCCTTTTCTTGTCATTCCCTTCCCACGTCCACCTCCCTCCACTCCCCTCCCACGCCCTTTCCCGAGGCCGCGATGCGTCCCGGCGACCCTCGGTGCCACGTGGCCAGCGCCGCCGCCCGCCCCGCGCCACGGCAGCGCCCGAGCACCCACGCCGGGCACCAGAGGCTGAGGTAGCGGGCGAGCGGCAGGGGCGAGCGCTGTGATACAGGGCCTGCCTATCGGACACACACACTCGTGTATGTGTGTGCCTGTGAGTATGTGTATATATATACATATATATATATATATATATATATATATATATATATATATATATATATATATATATATATTATATACATATATAATATATATATATATATATATATATATATATATATATATATATAAATATATATATATATATATATATATATATATATATATATATATATATATATATACATACATACATATGTGTTTATATGTAAATGTATATGTATATATATATATATATATATATATATATATATATATATATATATATATATATATATATATATATAATATATGTGTGTGTGTGTGTGTGTCTCTATATGTATATTTCTATATGTATTCATGCAACTATCTCTTCATAAATACTGTTTATTAACAGTGTTGAGTCATCTGTGACCTGCCCCTCACCGCATCAGCAGTGGCTGAACCGCCGCCCGGCCCGTGTCATCTGCCACGGAGTTGCTGACACGAAGAGCTGCTCGGATGTTAGCGAACTTTGTCTTAAATGCTCGTCTGCAAATGGCGAAGTGCAACGCCATGCGCGGGACAGCAGTCATAGAAGTAGGTTTCTTAACGAATTCCTTGCTTGTCAGTTCGAATTTTACTGCCCCCTGTACATCGATTAATTTTTTCTGGCCCTCAGGAGCTGTCAGCTAATAACACTGCTTAAAATATATGTCACAAAGGAAGCCCTTCTCAAAGGAAGCTTTTCTTCTCAATGTGTCCCTTCTCGCTCGTTCTCTCTCTCTCTCTCTCTCTCTCTCTCTCTCTCTCTCTCTCTCTCTCTCTCTCTCTCTCTCTCTCTCTCTCTCTCTCTCTCTCTCTCTCTCTCTCTCTCTCTCTCTCTCTCTCTCTCTCTCTCTCTCTCTCTTTGTTCTCCATGTGTCCCTCGGCTATATCTCGAAGTTACATCAAAGTCTGCCGAAAGGGGAGGTTGAAGCTGGAAGCTCCTGGTGCTTCATCCCTCCGCTCCCAACCCTTTGAGGGACTTCGGATTTGACTTTTGCGAAGACGACGTAGGAATTGCTTTGAGGAAATTCGGCGTCTTATTGACAAACTATTTCTAAAGTAAATGTGCTGCAGAACTAAACTATACCCTTGATTACTTAGACATATGTATTTATATAAATATATATATACATATATATATATATATATATATATATATATATATATATACATACATACGCTGTATATGCGTATGTATATATATTTTTATCTACTAACACACACACACACACACACACACACACACACACACACACACACACACACACACATATATATATATATATATATATATATATATATATATATATATATATTTATAGATATAGATATATATATATGCATGCATGCTAAGTCACCATGATTTTATTGTAGTTGGATTCGTAAATTCAGAAATCGAATCCAACTTTTTCCTTGAGCCCTTTTGGTGTTTCAAATTGACCGCTTCGTGATTCATGCTTCCCCCTTCTATTAAAGGTGTCTGTTTCACCTACATCAACACTTTCTCTCTCTCTCTCTCTCTCTCTCTCTCTCTCTCTCTCTCTCTCTCTCTCTCTCTCTCTCTCTCTCTCTCTCTCTCGCTCGCTCGCTCGCTGTTGAATCACATTCGTCTCCGATTTGATACTTCGTTGCAGCGGAAGTCCACCGGTGTGACGTGCAGATGAAAGGCGCGGTCGAGACGTTCAGAGGAGCAGAGCGTCTTGCCTTGGCTGTGACTGTGGGCGGTCTGGGTCGCCAGAAAGCTAGATGATTCTCTGTGGCTGACAGTAATGAACAACATGACTCAAAAATTGGGGGTCCAATTACATTCGCAGTGAAAATCGTCGGCAGAGGGGACACGCTATTGGTGAAAGGCAGCCTTTCTTTCCTTTTTCTTTATTTCTTTCTTTTTGGCCTGAGGAATAAGAGGGACATGAGAGACACGGAGTAGTGAGCGTAGATGTAAGTAATGTTTGTATGTACAAGCACGAATAGTGATTGGAAGCATTGCGGTGGTTGTTTTGAGGACAGACAAGTTATTAACGTTTGTCCATGATATATGCTCGAAACACTTCGAAAGTTTGCGGTCAATGAAGAAAAAGTACTGTATTGATTGGGGTCGATGAGGGGAGACACACATGCACACACACACACACACACATACACACACACACACACGCACACACACACACACAGTTCGAGGAATTGATTTCTTTGTTGTCATGCCCCATTATCTATAAATCTGTCGTTTTTACCCGAATTACCAGGACCTGATGGTCTCGGGGTATGATTCCCGCTTTGGGTGCGAGAGGTCCCGGGTTCAGATTCGTAATAGGTTCCAGATCAGGGGTCCACGTATTAGCATTTGCCGTGTCCCTATTTCTGTGTGTGATCTCTTGACATAGAGAGCATTTACTTGTCGTGTTCGAACACCTGATGTGTTCCCCAGTTTATGAGGCGGTCGTGGATAATTCCCATGAATGTTTATGAATACGAAAACACATGTGTATCATATTGCATTTGGCTTGGATTTTGGCCATTTTAACCATGTTAGTAATGACGGGAATAGTGCCAATATTGAGGATGATTTTCATGTCGATGAGCATTCGTTGATCTATTTTCTTTTCTTTGTTAGTGAATGAAGATAATAAGAATGAGAGTAAGGATGATGACAATGACAAACAATGATGAACATTGCGCTATCATCCTCATTACATTCAGGATTAGAAATGAAAATAAGGAAGATAAAGAGCAGGATAAAAGGACAGAAATAGAAACAAAAGTAGGCAAGGACGGTTAGATATAAATGTTGCGATGTCCAAACATGTCACAGGAACTAGGGAAGTGTTGCAATTACCGCCCTTGCAACAGCGCTCCTTCGCAATTTCGAGGTCGCTGATACTCCTCTCTCTCTTCTCACCCTAGTCTCTCTCTCTTTCTCTCTCTTGCTGTCTCGTCTGCGCTCTCTACTCTCCGTCCTTCTCTTACTTTTAGTCCATTTCCCTCTATTTGTGTCTTCATCCGTCTCTCTCTCTCTCTCTCTCTCTCTCTCTCTCTCTCTCTCTCTCTCTCTCTCTCTCTCTCTCTCTCTCTCTCTCTCTCTCTCTCTCTCTCTACCTCTGTCTCTCTCTCTCTCTCTCTCTC
>BOPN01005472.1:94272-97089 GCA_017312705.2 Penaeus japonicus
ATATAATTCGCACACACTCTCTCTCTCTCTCTCTCCCTCTCTATTTGTGATGGGTGTCTTAGTCTATCGGAACTAATGGCCCACCACAAATAAGGTAGTGATGCTAGACACAGGGTTTGAACATTACAGGTTTACTCCATAACACAGATAGTCTGACGTTGTGGTGCACGATAGAAATATTCACAACAGCACAATGATCACAGCAATAAACAGTATCACAACATGTATGAACCTTGCGGAGGTGTCAGCGGTAGCGTAGTCGATTCCCGGTCTGTCTGTTCCAGACATCCTGCTTATATGGAAGGGATTCGCATCCGCCGTCTCCAATGTTGGTTATGCGGGAAAGTAGTCTAGAACGTAGGAGGTATGGCAGTCGAGGGTATTAAGCTCTTTCTGAAGGTCTAGGCACTTGGGAATTCGACCATGTGTGAATTACCCATCAATCAAAGTTGACCTGACCTGACCCGGCGATTGCCTCGTTGTTTTAGAGTGCAATATTCATATATTTGTATATGGATCTATTGCTGTAATTAATATCTTCTATAAGCATAATATATAAGTCGTCGGCGACTTGCAAAGATATATGGCATCAAAATATTGGGCATGCATGGGCAAAAAGTGCAAAAACAAGGAATAAGAGAAATAGTATACGCATTTACTATATCTCTCTTTCACCGTAATATGAAGATTGAACAGCCCGAGTAGACAAACATCTTGATTTTGCAACGGGACATCAGGGTTGAATAGGCTGGTTTGCCAAGCCATTCTGATGGAATCATCTTCAACTTGCAGACCTGAAATGATGTCACAGAGTAGTGCCAGATGCATAACGATTGCATTGATGATTGGCAGTGCCAAAATAGTAGGGTGGGAGGTAGAGACATATAAATATTGCATGTATATAGATATATCAAAATATTATTTAGAGAAAACTTGAGTAATGATGACCAACTTAACTTGGTAGTTCATCTCTGCGTGACGTCGACGGATGACGTGGCATGTAGATTGCTGCGCAGAATGGGTCAAGTAACTAATAAGATGGTAACCAACCTCTGCAATTCTGTTAAAGAGTACTAAGGGAGACATGGATTCCAATGCAACAATTGTAACATCAGAATAGATTGCTGGAATAAACTCGATATAGAAAATTATATAGCACATGCAGGGAAGATGGAAACATATTACATTACAATGTCAAGATAATTGAAATCACATGACCTTGGCTGTAGTAGTTCTGAAAAATGAAGAGTAAGTATACTACATATACAGAGTAGATATGGGTATACCAAGTTGGATTTCAGAGAACGCACATGATGTTTTGAATTGTGATTGGAGGCCTGGAATAAGAAGGGAAGTTAATATCCAGTGTAAGAAGAAATATAATCACAAAACAAAAGGAATTAATTGCACATGTGCAGCATTTTAAGAAATCTGAAAATAAAAGAAATGAGACATCCTTAACTTTCGAAAGGTTACATATAAGTACTTAATGATATGACCATGACATGGTCGTTACCTTACCCGAGAATGAGTTCTCCAAGGGAGGCGTGCGGCTGCTTGGCCGAAAGCGTTATCGTGAACGCACGTTAGGTCAGTTTGCTACAGAGAGAAATTCGTATGGCTCTGTCAGCCGAAAAGCTGTCGGAGCTGTGCCGGGCGAAAAGTAACCGTGCTCGCGGTACATCGCATTGGCCCGTACTGTAGGTCGGTACAATAGACGTCTTCTCGTGAGACCGTCGTGACGCTTTTAGCCAAACACCGGGGCAGGCCCGGAATAATTATAATATAAATGACTGATCTGGCGGTCCTTGGGATGAATGAAAGAAAGACTTACCTAGATCTCATTGTGGAGGTGGGCCGTGGTAGGCCGAGACTAGGTAAATGGGATGAAAGAAAGAAAGAAGCACCCGGATCTCATCCTCGTGGAGGTGGGCTGTGGTAGGCCGAGACTGGGTAAATGTGATGAAAACCGAATCTTGTCCTCAAATGCTTTTTTTTTTTAACAGAAAATGCTGCAAAACCAAGATTGGTAAAAATAATGAATGAGTGTATGGAAAATTAAATCGAGGTCCTAAAGCATTATTAGTATAAAAGTTTTTTAGTCATCAACATAACATCAATCAAGTAGGCGGTTGGGAGAGGAGTGATTAGTAGAAAGATATGGTTGAAGTGAGAAATATAAAGCAAGTAACTATCCACTTTATGTTCAACAAAACAAGGGCGATAAAAGAATTATTGTGTGTGGCACACGTCGTCCTACCGAGTTACTGAATATTCGTTTATGCCATGACATCTATTGCAGTGTCAAAGGTTGTTTGTGAACAGAAAGATAAGAATAGTTAATGCAAAAGTGCGAAAGGTAGGTGGTGTGACTACAGTGAGTTATGTGTGTGTATTTCGCAAAAGATAATAAATCTCATAATAAATAAATTATATAAGGCTATGCAAAATAATTAATTGAATTGATAAAATAATAACACCTCGATAACACTACATGGCAATAAGGAAGAAAGAATACGTCACTATAATAAAACAATAGTCATGAAATTAGAATAGAAATACGCGAATAGAAAAAAAAATATGAAAAAAATGTAACAAACGAAAAAATACTATTACAAAAAGTATTTATATGTAAATATTTGAATTAACACATTCGTCTTGATAGGCAAGTCTGATCGTCGCAGACATGTAACATTTTATATTAGTGAGGTCCTGAATGACCGCGAAATGCGAAATGACCTAGCCAAGTGTCCTAGTCGTTTCTTTTTAAGTAATTCCAAATACATACATATAAATACGCATTTAAAATACATACAG
>BOPN01005473.1:0-5000 GCA_017312705.2 Penaeus japonicus
TCCGAAACAAATACTCAGCTCTCGAAGATCTCGACATAGACCAAATGAACGACCAATTCAGTGAGATATTAACGGAGGCTGCACTTGAAATAGGGGGTAAAATAACATCAATCAGAGACAAGATAGAATCAACAGAGCTGACTAAGACGATAAACAAGAAAGAGGATGTACGCAAATTTAACATACGGATAATAAACGAAGCTCTGCTTCCCGGCACCAGCCTTAAGGCAACAGAGAGGAGGCTCGGAATAGGGAAAAACCAAATGTATGCAGTAAAGAAACCCAATGGAGAGGCGACATACAATAAAAATGAAATTATCTAAGTAATAGAAGACTTCTATCGAAACCTATACCCCTCAAACGACCAACCACATACGGAGACAAACACAACAATTGGAGATGTTCCAAACATCACAGGAAGTAAATAGGGCACTAAAAAGCATGAAAAATGGAAAAACACCAGGAGAAGACGGCATTAGTGCAGCAGATTCTCAACTACAGAATATATCCACACACTAGCTCAAATAAGGGAGAAAACAAACGAATATAGGAAGCCCCTGTGTATGGCATTCGTAAATGATGAAAAAGCATTCGATTCGGTACAGATATCTGCAGTACTGGATGCAATTCGTAAACAAGGAGTAGAGGAAATATACTGCTGATTATTAGAGGATATATATAGAGATGGTACAGTGACCATCAAAATCCATGCAGAAACCAATAAAATATCAATAAAAAAGGGTGTTAGGCAGGGCAACACCATCTCACCGAAGCTGTTTACAGCCTGCTTGGAGGAAGTATTCTAGAAGTTAGATTGGAAGGAGAGAGGGATTAAAATAGGGAAGGAGCACTTAAGCAATCTAAGATTTGCAGATGACATTGTTCTTTTCGGCGAGTCAGCAGATGAACTACAACTAATAAGCGATTTAAATATGGAAAGTCTGAAGATTGGCCTTAAAATGAACATGAAAAAGACTAAAGTCATGTTCAACAGTCGAACCCCAGTTAAGCAAATACAAATACAGGGCGAGGTACTAGAAGCAGTGAACGAGTATGTATACCTAGGGCAACTTATTCAGTCGAGTACATCCTGCGAAGCCGAGATAAAACGGCGAATCAGGCTAGGTTGGAGTGCCTTCGGTACACATAATAATATATTACGAATTCGTCTGCCACTATGTCTAAAGAGAAAGATTTTTGACCAATGTGTCCTCCCCGTCATGACATATGGATCAGAGACATGGACTACGACCAAGGCACCCGAGAGGAAATTAGTAAGCGCCCAAAAAGGAATTGAAAGGCTTATGCTAGGAGTTAGCTTAAGAGACGAAAAAAAGGCCACATGAATCAGGCAACAAACAAAAGTAGAGGATATACTCAAGAACATCAAGAAGAAAAAGTGGCAGTGGGCTGGACACATATATCGGAGACAAGACAACAGGTGGACAAAGAAAACAACAGAATGGGTAATACACGACACAAAGAGACCCAGGGCAAGACCAATGACTAGATGGCGGGATGAAATAGCAAAATTCGCAGGAGTAAACTGGAATCAGAGGACACAAACCGGAATGACTGGAAAAGATTGAGAGAGGCCTACGTCCTGCAGTGGATTGATACAGGCTGATGATGATGTATATATGTGTGTGTGTGTGTGTGTGTGTGTGTGTGTGTGTGTGTGTGTCTTCAATTTTCTAATAATGTTTTGAACTTAAAAGCAATATGCCTGGGATTCATTATATATATATATATATATATATATATATATATATATATATATATGTGTGTGTGTGTGTGTGTGTTTGTTTGTGTGTGTGTGTGTGTGTGTGTGTGTAAGATATAAAGTATATATTCCTAAATATCAACTTTGAGAGAAAGTGAAGGAAGTTCGAGGATGTAATAAAAATGCTACTGGCAAAGGCAGCTACACGGTTTATTTGTCTTACAATCCATTCATGAGCATGCAATACACGATTCGTGAAATTAATAACAATTATATGGTGATTAATGTATCTGCATCAATTTCATACATACATATACTGTATATGAATGAAATATATATATTTATATGTATATATATAATATATATATAATATATATACATATATGTATGCATGTATGTATATAAGCATATATCTATAAACAGATTTACATATACTTTACATATAGATTTACATATACATTTTTTTTTTTTTTTTTTTTTTTTGGGGGGGGGGGGGTACTTATGAAGAAATATAATCCATTCAAAAAGGTAACGTACAAAACATGGATATCTAAATTTGTGATGGAATTAGTATACAGGAAAATATGACAATAAAATCATATTAGATAATCATGTCATCAACGATAGAAATTATAAACGAAATTACATATTCTGTGGAGCCATTCGGTGGTCCTCTTTATCAATATGACCTATATCTAATATATAATCTATAGGTTTGTTATTACTGGTAGGAATTAGATTTGATCCTTTAAATCATGGCATTGATGACTGTCTGTGGTCTCTTCAGATATAAAGGAATATTTGATTTAAAAAAATGATAACTATTCTTAGGTTAGAATATTTTAGGTTAGGTAAGGCCAGACGGTGGGGACATAACAATGGCGGTATGTTTATTTAAGCTGTTTACAGACCTTAATTAGTGTTGATAATAGCTGATTGGTCTGAAAGTCCAAACAATAAACACATTTAGGTGCTTGATAGCAGACTAGTCTGAGAGAGGAAGCTGTTTTGTCGTAGCATCTGATGTGGTGTTAAAACTCGGGCTAATTTTACGTTGTGTTGCAGCATTTGGTGTGCAGTATCTTTGAAATAAATGAAAATATTACGGGATAGTATCGAAATTTGCGCTGCTGCTACTTATGTCATGGATGAAGCAACTGCCAATCATTAGATACAGAAGGTATCTTTTTACAGAAGGTAGCTTACCTTATCTGCAAAACGCTGTCCGACAAAACAGACAAAAATAATGTAGATGAGAGGAAATACGCAGGATCCAATCGTTCCTCCATAGTCGATAATGCCACTGAACAATGCGAACGAACAAGTGGTGACCATAACAATTGAAAAAAGTGTCATGAAGGCCACAGTTACAGAGAAGAATTTCGAAGATAAATCACCTATGACTGAGATCTGGAATAGTGAAAAGGACAATCTATGGTGACTAAGCCTTTGAATTTGTTGAATAGGAAATGTTTAATCATATGTCTTCAATCTAGGGATAATGAAGACATTTTTAAAGCGTTTCGTATTAATCAGTCTAACGCACATTATCCATACTGAATTGATATTAGTATAGGTAAAGATGACCCATGCATCAACTACGAGCCACTGAAATATTTTAATTGTTGTTTAAGTCGTGGCTCAAAATTTGCAATCGATCTAATACTAATTCAACTATTTCTTGATAGTGCATTTCTATATTTTTGTAAGTGCTATACTTTTGAATCTTATTCACTATGTAACGGAAACTAGTAGCAAATACTTCCGTTCCGTACAGTGTAGATTTCTTGTTCCAACTTGTTCAGCGAATTCATCACACTAGGCAGATTTTCGTGGGTCTTTTTGTTCATACTTTTCTCCGTACCCTGATCGTAGGTGCATGAAGCGACGGCATGCGAGACTGCATCGAGAAGCTTTTGGGATAATACCAAATAGACTTGCATGGTGTACTACATAAAGAATAATGAAAATAAAAATAACGGTATACAGATCCTGACCAAAGGTCACAGTAGGTATAGCCAAAGAAGAAACATAAAGCACAAAGAGTGGCAAATAAATGAGGGAAATAGATATCACAAAACCATCAGCGACCGACATGCGGTATTGTACATGGTCGAGGTTCATGTCCTTTGATAATGCTTGGTAGACTTGAGCCATCGTCTTACTCTTAAGCATTATGCAAAATTGCTGCATGACGATAAGGAATGGAAACACCAGAAAGGAATACTTGACTGCCCGGCCAGCTATGGTGTCACCCATAAAATCCATGGACACATATGTGATGTAAGTGGATATCGAGGAAGCCATGAAGGTGAAGATGAATATAGACCACAGAAGCCATCTGACATTCAGCCGAGGCGGGGAAGAGGCAGAGGTCCACGTGTAGGGCAGGAGACCCACAGAGCGCAAGAGAGGCATCAGCCGACGGAGGCGTAAGACTTCTTGTTGCAACATTGTCACGAGTGAATCTGCTCTGCTTGTTGGTAGAGCCGACGCGTTTTGCTTCTCTGTGCGGCGAGCAGGAAGAAGTAACCTCAAGACACGCTAAAGAGCAGGGAGGGACTGGAGTACTTTATACAACAGGCACACGTCCATATTCTGTTGATCAATATAGGGCTATCTTTCGGCGTGGAAATTGTTTGAACAACTACTAAACCAACCGACTTGGTGATATACCGTCCATTTACGCACGAATGATCGAACACATTGACACACACACACAAAAAACAAAAAATAAAAAATAAAAAAAAATAACACATGCACATAACATATCCATCTATCTACATATGTTCATCTATCTATCTATATTTATATATATGTATGTATTTATCAAATAATATATATATATATATATATTATATATTTTATATTTATAGGCATACATACACACACACACACACACACACACACACACACACACACATATATATATATATATATATATATATATATATATATATATATATATATATATATATATATATATATATATACACACGCATATATCTAGATACATATATACACTGACACACGCACACACACACATACACACACATACAAACTCAAACACACACACACACACACACACACACACACACACACACACACACACACACACATATATATATATATATATATATATATATATATATATATATATATATATATATATATATGGATGGATGGATATGCATGTGCGTGTATGTGCATTTGTGTATATGTAGATATCTACATACACAGATACACAAACACACACACACATACTTACATATATATA
>BOPN01005473.1:12500-15000 GCA_017312705.2 Penaeus japonicus
CAGCAATGGAATCACAAATTCAAGTCCCAAATCAGGTTACCGAGGTTATATGTATGTGAGAAGATGGTAGAATGTAGTAACACATTTTTTTTTTTTTTTTTTTTTTTTTTAATATATACAAATTTTTACCTCCCTGACCGGGACTCAAACCTGTCCCGTAATATTGACAGGTGCGGCGGTGAGACCGCTCGGCTACACGACCCACCAAAAGAGGTGTCCAACCAGACGCCTTAACCCACTCACGACGGGGGCATTCCAGCCTTGAATGTCCCAATGCCGGGGCATTCGAATTATTAGGCCTAAATCAATTAAATGGCTGGCACAATACTGTGCCGCCCGGCCACTGGGCTTTTGAATGAGTGGTACAGTACTGTACCACCCTTCCAGAGGGGGTTAAGAGGCGTCATGGAACTTACTTATATGCTCTTAGCAGAGCAGTGATAACAAATTTTTACGAACAACTCCTGCGGGCACTTGGCAGCAACGGAATCACAAATTCAAATCCCAAATCAGGCTACTGAGGTTATATGTATGTGAGAAGATGGTAGAATGCATCTACGCTTTTTTTTTTTTCTAATATATACAAATTTTTACCTCCCTGAGCGGGACTCGAACCCAGGCCATAAGATTGACAGGTGCGGCAGTGAGACCGCTCGGCTACACGACCTGCTAAAAGAGTTGTCCAACCAGACACCTTAAGAGACGTCATGGAACTTACCTATATGCTCTAAGCAGAGCAGTGATAGAGAATTTTTACAAACAACTCCCGCGGGCACTCATGCACACACATCAAACAAATAATTATTAAAATGTAGACCCATGATTACCACACACATATACACACACACGCTCATATATATACATA
This sequence comes from Penaeus japonicus, assembly GCA_017312705.2. Taxonomy (NCBI): domain Eukaryota; kingdom Metazoa; phylum Arthropoda; class Malacostraca; order Decapoda; family Penaeidae; genus Penaeus; species Penaeus japonicus. The sequence goes on from BOPN01005473.1 coordinate 13,366, forward strand.
TATATATATGTATGTATATATATATATAAACATATATATATGCAAAATTTTACCTCTGACGGGACTAGACAGCGTAAAGATTGACGGTGTGGCAGTGAGACCCACTCAGCTACTACGACCTCCTAAAAGAGTTGTCCAACCAGACGCCTTAAGAGACGTCATGGAACTTACCTATATGCTCTTAGCAGAGCAGTGATAGCGAATTTTTACGAACAACTCCCGCGGGCACTCGGCAGCAACGGAATCACAAATTCAAGTCCCAAATCAGGTTACCGAGGTTATATGTATGTGAGAAGATGGTAGAATGTAGTAACACATTTTTTTTTTTTTTTTTCTTTTTTTAATATCTTCTCACATGCATATAACCTCGGTAACCTGATTTGGGACTTGAATTTTTTATTCTTTTGCAGCCGAGTGCTCGCAGGAGTTGTTTGTAAAAATTTTCTATCACTGCTCTGCTAAGAGCATATAGGTAAGTTCCATGATCTCTCTTAAGGCGTCTGGTTAGACAACTCTTTTAGCGGGTCGTGTAGCCGAGCGGTCTCACCGCCGAACCTGTCAATCTTACGGCACGGGTTCGAGTCCCAGTCAGTGAGGTAAAAATTTGTATATATTAAAAAAATGCATTACTACATTCTACCATCTTCTGACATACATATAACCTTGGTAACCTGATTTGGGACTTGAATTTGTGATTCCCTTGCTGCCGAGTGCCTGCAGGAGTTGTTCGTAAAAATTCGCTATCACTGCTCTGCCAAGAGCATATAGGTAAGTTCCATGACGTCTCTTAAGGCGTCTGGTTGGACAACTCTCTCTTTTAGCGGGTCGTGTAGCCAAGCGGTCTCACCGCCGCACCTGTCAATCTTACGGTGCAAGTTCGAGTCCCGGTCAGGGAGGTAGAAATTTGTATATATTAAAAAAAAGAAAGAAAAAAAAAAAAGTGTTACTGCATTCTACCATCTCACTAACATATAACCTAGGTAAACTGATTTGGGACTTGAATTTGTGATTCCGTTGCTGCTGAGTGCCTGCGAGAGCTGTTCGTAAAAATTTGCTATCACTGCTCTGCTAAGAGCATGTAGGTAAGTTCCATGAGGTCTCTTAAGGCGTCTGGTTGGACAACTTTTATAATGGGTCGTGTATCCGAGCGGTTTTACCGCCGCGCCTGTCAATCTTACGGTGCAGGTTCGAGTCCCGGTCAGGGGGGTAAAAATTTGTTTATATTAAAAAAAAAAAAAAATGTGTTACTGCATTCTACCATCTTTTCACATACATATAACCTCGGTAACCTGATTTGGGATTTGAATTTGTGATTCCGTTGCTGCCTAGTGCCCGCGGGAGTTGTTCGTAAAAATTCGCTATCACTGCTCTGCTAAGAGCATATAGGTAAGTTCCATGACGTCTCTTAAGGCGTCTGGTTGGACAACTCTTTTAGCGGGTCATGTAGCCAAGCGGTCTCACCGCCGCACTTGTCAATCTTACGGCGCGGGTTCGAGTCCCGGACAGGGAGGTAAAAATTTGTATTTATTAAAAATAAAATGCATTACTGCATTCTACCATCTTCTCACATACATATAACCTTGGTAACCTGATTTGGGACTTGAATTTGTGATTCTGTTGCTGACGAGTGCCCGC
>BOPN01005473.1:25000-27500 GCA_017312705.2 Penaeus japonicus
AACAGCTCTAAGTTTTTTTTTATGAACGCAACAACTGCTTCCTCCTCAATTACTGATCTAACGTTTCTATAATATAAATTTCATATCCTAATTGATGAAATATGCAGAAATAAGCGATGCAAATAATGATACATGCAACTCCTAATAACGGCATACGTGATATTTGGATAATAATAATAAAATAATAAAAAAATAAATAAATAAAAAAACTCCTATTTGGATTTAAGTGTCCACAGGTTGTTGTCCAACTTGAAGCAGGATCACCAAGTACGTAGTTACCGTGCCGAAAATCTGAAAAAGTGTGTATATTCGTAGAATTGCCTGGCATTTTATCTACTTCTATCTATACCTCCTTTACCAAATCTATTGTATATACATATATACATGTATAGATCAGCAATAGCTGGAATTACTAAAGATTATAGAATGAAGATACAGATCGACAGATAGGTAGGCAAAAGTTATACAGTCAGAGACAGAGTGACGCAGATAGTGACAGGTATTCAGGTAAGTAAGTAAATAGATCGACGAGGAGAGATGATGACTGAGAACTTTTATGGAACCGAAATTCAAGGATGACCTCGTAAGCAACCCACCTGAAGAAGGGAGTTGTAGTCCAGCGTGTAGCAGCTGGTCATCTTAACCTTTTGAAGAGACTCCAGCTTGGAAATGAGACGGAACACCTGCCAGAAAAAAGGTCATCTTATTATTTGAAATATACTTTCAGGGATATATCAGAAACACTCATGCACACACATCAAACGAATAATTATTAAAACGTAGACCCATGATTACCACACACACACACACACACACACACACACACACACACACACACATATATATATATATATATATATATATATATATATATATATATATATCAAACTAGCTATTCTTATATCTGTTTAACTCTAAGCAAAGATTAACATATAGATGATGTGTAATCATACTACTTTAACTAATCATTGACAATCCACTAAGCTGAGCAATGCAGATCAAGATCTTTCTAATCGGGCAAGCACTATTTACTGATTACCTGTTGCTTGACATTTGGATCTGAGGTCGAACTGCTCAGTCCCGAAAGATGAGAAGCTGCGTCGTTCACCTGTGGATCATGGCAGTTGTTTCCTGCATTTAATTATGTATTTCATGTTTTTAAGAAAAGATGATATCTAAAACTTTAATGCTGAAACTTCGTTTTCTGTAAAATTACATTGATGAATGGTAAGGTAAGATAGTATTCCTTGATATCCAAAATTTTAGTCCTAGAGACAATGACTTTTTATTCTTTTTACCGTTTCACTGATTTGTTGATTTCATTACAAGTTACTGAGCAAATATGGATCCTCATTATTCACTGTGCCTTGAGATAGCAACCATACATGTGTGTGCTTCACTATACCACATATTTATTATCCAAAAAATGTTTATATGTATTATATATTGACTAAGAAAGCGGTCATGGTCTTGAAAGATAATTTGTGTATGTTAGCTGGTAAATGTTGTGATCGACGGAGGCGTCCGACCTATGTTAGGTGAATATATATATATATATATATATATATATATATATATATATATATATATATATATATATATATATATATATATATATATATATATATATATATGCCTGTGTGTGTGTGGCTGAATTTTTCACAGAAGGTAACTTACCTTATCTGCAAAACGCTGTCCGACACTACAGGTAAAAATAATGTAGATGAGAGGAAACAGGCAGGCTGGAATCGTTCCTCCATAGTTGATAATGCCATTGAACAATGCGAACGAACAAGTGGTGACCATAACAATTGCAAAAAGTGTCATGAAGGCCACAGGTACAGCAAAGTATTTCGAAGATAGATCACATATGGCTGAGATCTGGAATGGTGAAACGGACATTATCTAGGGATAATGGAGATATTTCAGAAAAGTTTATGATTTTTTTTTTCAGTCTAGCGTACATTATCTGTATTGAGTTGATATTAATATGGGTAAAGATGACTTATAAATATGCAAATACATTAACTACGCGCCACTGAAGTTATTTAACTGTTCTTTAAGCCGTGACTTAAAATATGCAATCGCTAATATGTTGCTTTTATACTAATTCAGCCATTTCTTGATGGTGCATTTCTATTTTATTAAAAGCTATACTTTTAAAGCTCTTTGTCAGTAGTGAGCAATTGCAATATTGTTGGGCCCTAAGAGAATAAGGAATTTTATCTTATTCACTATGTAACGGAAACTAATAGCAAATACTTCCGTTCCGTACAGTGTAGACTTCTTGTTCCAACTTGTTCAGCGAATTCATCACACTAGGCAGATTTTCGTGGGTCTTTTTGTTCATACTTTTCTCCGTACCCTGATGGTAGGTGCATGAAGCGACGGCATGCGAGACTGCATCGAGAAGCTTTTGGGATAATACCAAATAGACTTGCATGAGGATATACCCAAATATTAAATAATGCAAGTAAAAAAGGCCGAAGAACAAGGTCAC
>BOPN01005473.1:35000-40000 GCA_017312705.2 Penaeus japonicus
GTTAGGTATAATAAGTAGCCTAGTCTAAAAGAGCTCTTTTGTCGTAGCATATTTTTATGTTGTATTTGCAGCATTTGGTGTGCAATATCTTTGAAATGAATGGAAATAGTACGGTATAGTATCGGAATGTTAGAATTTGCGCTGCTGCTACTTATGCCATGGATGAAGCAACTGCCAATCATAAGATACATCAGGATGAACGTTCTTCTATAAAGTTCTATATTTGTTTGTGTGTGTGTGATACATACTAAAATAAGCCTTATGATGATTAGAATCAAAATCAGACATGAATGAGAAGAGAAATGCGTATTCAATTTGGGCATCTCAAACAGCTCTAAGTTTTTTATGAACGCAACAACTGCTTCCTCCTCAACACTTGATCTAACGTTTCTATAATATAAATTTCATATCCTAATTGATGAAATATGCAGAAATAAGCGATGCAAATAATGATACATACAACTCCTAATAACGGCATACGTGATATTTGGTTAATAATAATAAAAAAATAAATAAATAAAAAAAACTCTATTTGGATTTAAGTGTCCACAGGTTGTTGTCCAACTTGAAGCAGGATCACCAAGTACGTAGTTACCGTGCCGAAAATCTGAAAAAGTGTGTATATTCGTAGAATTGTCTGGCATTTTATCTACTTCTATCTATACCTCCTTTACCAAATCTATTTTATATACATATATACATGTATAGATCAGCAATAGCTGGAATTACTAAAGATTATAGAATGAAGATACAGATCGATAGATAGGTAGGCAAAAGATATACAGTCAGAGACAGAGTGAGTGATGTAGATAGTGACAGGTATTCAGGTAGGTAAGTAAATAGATCGACGAGGAGAGATGATGACTGTGAACTTTTATGGAACGGAAATTCAAGGATGACCTCGTAAGCAACCCACCTGAAGAAGGGAGTTGTAGTCCAGCGTGTAGCAGCTGGTCATCTTAACCTTCTGAAGAGACTCCAGCTTGGAAATGAGACGGAACACCTGTCAGAGAAAAGATCATATAATATTTGAAATATACTTTCAGGGATATATCAGAAATACTCATGCATACACGTCAAACGCTTAATTATTAAAATGTAGACACATGATTATCACACACACACTAATATAAGAATAGCTAGTTATATATATGTATATATATATATATATATATATATATATATATATATATATATATATATATATATATATATATATATATATATATATATACATATATATATATATATATATATATATATATATATATATATATATATATATATATATATATATATATATATATATATATATATATATATATTTATTTATTTATATATATATATATATATATATATATATATATATATATATATATATATATATATATATATATATCATACTAGCTATTTATATTTGTTTATCTCTAACCAAAGATTAACATATAGATGATGTGTAATCATACTACTTTAATCAAACATTGCCAGTCCACTAAGCTGGACAATACCAGATCAAGTCTTTCTAATCGGGCAACACTATTTACCCTGATTACCTGTTGCTTGACATTGGATCTGAGATATTCTCAGTCCCGAAGATGAAGCTGCGTCGTTCACCTGTGGGTCATGGCAGTTGTTTCCTGCATTTAGTTAAGTATTTCATATTCTTAAGAAAAGGTGATATTTAAAACTTTAATGCTGAAACTTCGTTAATGAATAATAAGGAAAGATAGTATTCCTTGATATCCTAGATTTTAATCCTAGACACAATGGCTTCTGTCAAAGATGAAAGGCAATTAATTTTACTGTTTATTTCATTAATTGATTAATTTCATTACAAGTTACTTAGCAAATACACTCAATATTCACTATGCCTTGAACTAGCGGCCATATATGTGTGCTTCAGTATATTAAATGCTGATTATCTAATATCTTTTATATATATCATGTACTGATTAAGATAGCGGCTATGGTCTTGAAGGATAATATGTGGGTGTGAGCTTCTAAAAGCTGCACTCGACGGAGGCGTCCAACCCATGTGAGTTGAAACACACACACACACACACACACACACACACACGCACGCACGCACGCACGCACGCACACACACACACACACACACACACACACACACACACATATGTATATATATATATATATATATATATATATATATATATATTATATATTCATATTTATATATATTTATATATTCATATTCATATATATATACATATATATATATATATATATATATATATATATATATATATATATATATATATATATTCATATTTATATATATTTATATATATATATATATTATATATATATATATATATATATATATATATATATATATATATATATAAATATATATACTGTATATACATATACATATCATATATATATATGCCTGTATATATCATATATATGCCTTTTCACAGAAGGTAGCTTACCTTATCTGCAAAACGCTGTCCGACAAAACAGACAAAAATAATGTAGATGAGAGGAAATACGCAGGATCCAATCGTTCCTCCATAGTTGATAATGCCATTGAACAATGCGAACGAACAAGTGGTGACAATAACAATTGCAAAAAGTGTCATGAAGGCCACAGTTACAGAGAAGAATTTCGAAGATAAATCACATATGACTGAGATCTGGAATAGTGAAAAGGACAATCTATGGTGACTAATCCTTTGAATTTGTTGAATAGGAAATGTTTAATCATATGTCTTCAATCTAGGGATAATGGAGACATTTTTAAAGCGTTTCGTATTAATCAGTCTAACGCACATTATCCATACTGAATTGATATTAGTATAGGTAAAGATGACCCATACATCAACTACGAGCCACTGAAATATTTTAATTGTTGTTTAAGTCGTGGCTCAAAATTTGCAATCGATCTTATACTAATTCAACTATTTCTTGATAGTGCATTTCTATATGTTTGTAAGTGCTATACTTTTGCAGCTTTTGGTCACTAGTGGGCCCTAAGAGAATAATGAATCTTATTCACTATGTAACGGAAACTAGTAGCAAATACTTCCGTTCCGTACAGTGTAGATTTCTTGTTCCAACTTGTTCAGCGAATTCATCACAACAGGTAGATTTTCGTGGGTCTTTTTGTTCATACTTTTCTCCGTACCCTGATGGTAGGTGCATGAAGCGACGGCATGCGAGACTGCATCCGAAGCTTTTTAGGATAGCTAAATAGACTTGCATGAGGGTGTACATACATAAAACATAATGAAAATTAAAAATACCGGAGTACAAGATCAGAGCCAAAGATTCTACCCAAGTAGGTATAGCCAAAGAAGAAACATAAAGCACAAAGAGTGGCAAATAAATGAGGGAAATAGATATCACAAAACCATCAGCGACCGACATGCGGTATTGTACATGGTCGAGGTTCATGTCCTTTGATAATGCTTGGTAGACTTGAGCCATCGTCTTACTCTTAAGCATTATGGAAAATTGCTGCATGACGATAACGAATGGAAACACCAGAAGGGAATACTTGACTGCCCGGCCAGCTATGGTGTCACCCATAAAATCCAAAAACACATATGTGATGTAAGTGGATATCGAGGAAGCCATGAAGGTGAAGATGAATATAGACAACAGAAGCCATCTGACATTGGCCGAGGCGAGGAAGGGGCAGAGGTCCACGTGTAGGGCAGGGGGAGCAAGACGTCATGCACATCAGCCGACGGAGGCGTAAGACTTCTTGTTGCAACATTGTCACGAGTGAATCTGCTCTGCTTGCTGGTAGAGGCGACGCGTTTTGCTTCTCTGTGCGGCGAGGAGGAAGAAGTAACCTCAAGACACGCTAAAGAGCAGAGAGGGACTGGAGTACTTTATACAACAGGCACACGTCCATATTCTGATGATCAATATAGGGCTATCTTTCGGCGGGGTAATTGTTTGAACAACTACTAAACCAACCGACTTAGTGATATACCGTCCATGTACGCACGAATGATCGAATACATTGACACACACAAATATATAATTAAAAAATAACACATTCACATAACATATCCATCTATCTACATATGTTCATCTATCTATCTATATTTATATATATGTATGTATCTATCAAATAAGATATATATATTATATATTTTATATCTATAGACATACATATATATATATATATATCTATATATATATATATATATATATATATATATATATATATATATATATATATATATATATATATATATATATATGTATATATACACACGCATATATCTAGATATATATATACACTGACACACGCACACACACACACACACACACATACAAACTCACACACACATACACACACACACACACACACACACACACACACACATATATATATATATATATATATATATATATATATATATATATATATATATATACACACACATATACATATATATACACATACACACACACACATACAGTACTGGGAAAATTAATAGACAATTTTTGGGATTCTTCACTTTTTTATCTTTAACACCTCATATCTTCATGAATATATTACTTACATTGCCTATTTTTTTGTAATAATATAGAAATCGTAAATCTACATAAAATAATTAATTATATAATGATTATATTATTTTCAAATTATAAGAATCATGTTTTTGGATTGTTACTCGTCTCCACACAAAATTACCTCGTCCCTCAGCCTTGTGTTCTTAAACCATTTCCACACATATCCACGTTCCCGGAATTCCAGTTTCCGGTTACTAATCATTGTTTATATTACCTAATGTGTGTGCCAATGTCCCAGTATCAATTGACCCATAATTAGTCGTAGAAGTCATTAAGGATAACCTGTTGAAGCATCATGGGCAGAGGAAAAGACTTGAGTCAGGCTAATTTTTCAGCAATCGAAATTTATCTACAAGAAACATCCCTCGAGTGTAAAGAAATCGCTCATAAAGTTGGTGTATCATTATCTAGTGTGTACAGAGTGAAAAGGAAGATTGAAAATA
>BOPN01005473.1:47500-50000 GCA_017312705.2 Penaeus japonicus
TCAGTATATTAAATGCTGATTATCTAATATCTTTTATATGTATCATGTACTGCTTAAGACAGCGGCTATGGTCTTGAAGGATAATATGTGGGTGTGAGCTTCTAAAAGCTGCGCTCGACGGAGGCGTCCAACCCATGTGAGTTGAAACACACACACACACACACACACACACACACACACACACACACACACACACACACACACACACACACACACACACACACACACACACACACACACACATATATATATATATATATATATATATATATATATATATATATATATATATATTTATATATTCATATTTATATATATTTATATATTCATATTCATATATATATATATATATATATATATATATATATATATATATATATATATATATATATATATATATATATATATATATATATATATATATATTTATCTATTTATATATTCATATTTATATATATTTATATATTCATATTTATATATATTTATATATTCATATTCATATATATTTATATATATATATATATATATATATATATATATATATATATATATATATATATATTTTTATACTGTATATACATATACATATAATATATATATATGCCTATATATATCATATATATATGCCTTTTCACAGAAGGTAGCTTACCTTATCTGCAAAACGCTGTCAAACAAAGCAGACAAAAATAATAATGTAGATGAGAGGAAATACGCAGGATGCAATCGTTCCTCCATAGTTGATAATGCCACTGAACAATGCGAACGAACAAGTGGTGACCATAACAATTGCAAAAAGTGTCATGAAGGCCACAGTTACAGAGAAGAATTTCGAAGATAAATCACATATGACTGAGATCTGGAATAGTGAAAAGGACAATCTATGGTGACTAATCCTTTGAATTTGTTGAATAGGAAATGTTTAATCATATGTCTTCAATCTAGGGATAATGGAGACATTTTTAAAGCGTTTCGTATTAATCAGTCTAATGCACATTATCCATACTGAATTGATGTTAGTATAGGTAAAGATGACCCATATATCAACTACGAGCCACTGAAATATTTTAATTGTTGTTTAAGTCGTGGCTCAAAATTTGCAATCGATCTAATACTAATTCAACTATTTCTTGATAGTGCATTTCTATATTTTTGTAAGTGCTATACTTTTGAATCTTATTCACTATGTAACGGAAACTAATGCGCAAATACTTCCGTTCCGTACAGTGTAAATTTCTTGTTCCAACTTGTTCCTTGAATTCATCACACTAGGCAGATTTTCGTAGGTCTTTTGTTCATACTTTTCTCAAACCTGATCGTAGGTGCATGAAGCGACGGCATGCGAGACTGCATCGAGAAGCTTTTGGGATAATACCAAATAGACTTGCATGAGGGTGTACATACATAAAGAATAATGAAAATAAAAAATAACGGAGTACAAGATCACAGCCAAAGATTCTACCCAAGTAGGTATAGCCAAAGAAGAAACATAAAGCACAAAGAGTGGCAAATAAATGAGGGAAATAGATATCACAAAATGCATCAGCGACCGACATGCGGTATTGTACATGGTCGAGGTTCATGTCCTTTGATAATGCTTGGTAGACTTGACATCGTCTTACTCTTAAGCATTATGCAAAATTGCTGCATGACGATAAGGAATGGAAACACCAGAAAGGAATACTTGACTGCCCGGCCAGCTATGGTGTCACCCATAAAATCCATGGACACATATGTGATGTAAGTGGATATCGAGGAAGCCATGAAGGTGAAGATGAATATAGACCACAGAAGCCATCTGACATTCAGCCGAGGCGGGGAAGAGGCAGAGGTCCACGTGTAGGGCAGGAGACCCACGGAGCGCAAGAGAGGCATCAGCCGACGGAGGCGTAAGACTTCTTGTTGCAACATTGTCACGAGTGAATCTGCTCTGCTTGCTGGTAGAGCCGACGCGTTTTGCTTCTCTGTGCGGCGAGCAGGAAGAAGTAACCTCAAGACACGCTAAAGAGCAGGGAGGGACTGGAGTACTTTATACAACAGGCACACGTCCATATTCTGTTGATCAATATAGGACTATCTTTCGGCGTGGAAATTGTTTGAACAACTACTAAACCAACCGACTTGGTGATATACCGTCCATTTACGCACGAATGATCGAACACATTGACACACACACACACAAAAAAAAAAAAAAAAAAAAAAAAAAAAAAAAAAACACATGCACATAACATATCCATCTATCTACATATGTTCATCTATCTATCTATATTTATATATATGTATGTATTTATCAAATAATATATATATATATATATTATATATTTTATATTTATAGGCATACATACACACACACACACACACACACACACACACACATATATATATATATATATATATATATATATATATATATATATATATATATATATATATATATGTATATATATATATATATACACACACATATATAGATACATATATACACTGACACACGCACACACAC
>BOPN01005473.1:57500-65000 GCA_017312705.2 Penaeus japonicus
TTTTTTTTTGTTTTGTTTTTTTGTTAATATATACAAATTTTTACCTCCCTGACCGGGCTGCGAACCAGCACCGTAAGATTGACAGGTGTGGCGGTGAGACCGCTCGGCTACACGACCCGCTAAAAGAGTTGTCTAACCAGGCGCCTTAAGAGACGTCATGGAACTTACCTATATGCTCTTAGTAGAGCTGTGATAGCGAATTTTCACGAACAACTCCCGTGGGCACTCGGCAGCAACGGAGTCACAAATTCAAGTCCCAAATCAGGTTACCGAGGTTATATGTATGTGAAAAGATGGTAGAATGTAGTAATGCATTTTTTTTAATATATACAAATTTTTACCTCCCTGACCGGGACTCGAACCCGCGCCGTAAGATTGACAGGTGCGGCAGTGAGACCGCTCATCTACACAACCCGCTAAAAGGGTTGTCCAACCAGACGCCTTAAGAGATGTCATGGAACTTACCTATATGCTCTAAGCAAAGCAGTGATAGCGAATTTTTACAAACAACTCCCTCGGGCACTTTGCAGCAACAGAATCACAAATTCAAGTCCCTAATCAGGTTACCGAGGTTATATGAATTCGCTATCACTGATCTGTAGCTGAGCGGTCTCACCGCCGAACCATTCAATCTTACGGCGCGGGTTCGAGTCCCGGTCAGGGAGGTAAAAATTTGTATATATTAAAAAAAATGCATTACTACATTATACCATCTTCTCACGTACATATAACCTTGGTAACCTGATTTGGGACTTGAATTTGTGATTCCCTTGCTGCCGAGTGCCTGCGGGAGTTCGTAAAAATTTGCTATCACTGCTCTGCTAAGAGCATATAGGTAAGTTCCATGACGTCTCTTAAGGCGTCTGGTTGGACAACTCCTTTAGTGGGTCGTGTAGCCGAGCGGTCTCACCACTGCACCTGTCAATCTTACGGCGCAGGTTCGAGTCCCGGTCAGGGGGGTAAAAATTTGTTTATGTTAAAAAAAAAATTTAAAAATGCGTTACTCCATTCTACCATCTCCTCACATACATATAACCTCGGCAACCTGATTTGGGACTTGAATTTGTGATTCCGTTGCTGCCGAGTGCCCGCGGGAGTTGTTCATAAAAATTCGCTATCACTGCTCTACTAAGAGCATATAGGTAAGTTCCATGACATCTCTTAAGGCGTCTAGTTGGACAACTCTTTTAGCGGGTCGTGTAGCCACGGTCTCACTGCCGCACTTGTCAATCTTATGGCGCGGGTTCGAGTCCCAGTCAGGGAGGTAAAAATTTGTGTATATTAATAAAAAAAAAAAAAAATGTGTTACTGCATTCTACCATCTTCTCATATATATATATATATATATATATATATATATATAAATTACTTTCTTCAGATTTTACAAATGTGTATCTTCGTCTGGCATTTAATCTACTTATAACTATACCTCCTTTACTAAATCTATATTATATACATATATACATGTATAGATCAGCAATAGTTGGAATTACTAAAGATTATGGAATGAAGGTACAGATCGATAGATAGGTAGGCAAAAGATATACAGTCAGAGACAGAGTGACGCAGATAGTGACAGGTATTCAGGTAGGTAAGTAAATAGATCGACGAGGAGAGATGATGACTGAGAACTTTTATGGAACGGAAATTCAAGGATGACCTCGTAAGCAACCCACCTGAAGAAGGGAGTTGTAGTCCAGCGTGTAGCAGCTGGTCATCTTAACCTTCTGAAGAGACTCCAGCTTGGAAATGAGACGGAACACCTGTCAGACAAAAGATCATATAATATTTGAAATATACTTTCAGGGATATATCAGAAATACTCATGCATACACGTCAAACACCTAATTATTAAAATGTAGAAACATGATTATCACACACACACTTATATAAGAATAGCTAGTTTGATATATATATATATATATATATATATATATATATATATATATATATATATATATATATATATATATATATATATATATATATATATATATATCAAACTAGCTATTCCTATATCTGTTTATCTCTAAGCAAAGATTAAATATACATGATTTGTAATCATACTACTTTAATCAAACATTGCCAATCCACTAAGCTGGGCAATGCAGATCAAGATCTTTCTAATCGGGCAAGCACTATTTACTGATTACCTGTTGCTTGACATTTGGATCTGAGGTCGAACTGCTCAGTCCCGAAAGATGAGAAGCTGCGTCGTTCACCTGTGGATCATGACACTTGTTTCCTGCATTTAGTTAAGTATTTCATATTCTTAAGAAAAGGTGATATTTAAAACTTTAATGCTGAAACTTCGTTGATGAATGATAAGGAAAGATAGTATTCCTTGATATCCTAGATTTTAATCCTAGACACAATGGCTTCTGTCAAAGATGAAAGGCAATTAATTTTACTGTTTATTTCATTAATTAATTAATTTCATTACAAGTTACTTAGCAAATACACTCAATATTCACTATGCCTTGAACTAGCGGCCATATATGTGTGCTTCAGTATATTAAATGCTGATTATCTAATATCTTTTATATGTATCATGTACTGCTTAAGATAGCGGCTATGGTCTTGAAGGATAATATGTGGGTGTGAGCTTCTAAAAGCTGCGCTCGACGGAGGCGTCCAACCCATGTGAGTTGAAATACACACACACACACACACGCGCACACACACTAACACACACACACACACACACACACACACACACACACACACATATATATATATATATATATAAATTTATATATTCATATATATATATTTATATATTCATATTAATATATATTTATATATACATACATATATATATATTTATTTATTTATATATTCATATTTATATATATTTATATATTCATATTCATATATATTTGTATATATATATATATATATATATATATATATATATATTTATACTGTATATACATATACATATCATATATATATGCCTGTATATATCATATATATGCCTTTTCACAGAAGGTAGCTTACCTTATCTGCAAAACGCTGTCCGACAAAACAGACAAAAATAATGTAGATGAGAGGAAATACGCAGGATGCAATCGTTCCTCCATAGTTGATAATGCCACTGAACAATGCGAACGAACAAGTGGTGACCATAACAATTGAAAAAAGTGTCATGAAGGCCACAGTTACAGAGAAGAATTTCGAAGATAAATCACCTATGACTGAGATCTGGAATAGTGAAAAGGACAATCTATGGTGACTAATCCTTTGAATTTGTTGAATAGGAAATGTTTAATCATATGTCTTCAATCTAGGGATAATGAAGACATTTTTAAAGCGTTTCGTATTAATCAGTCTAACGCACATTATCCATACTGAATTGATATTAGTATAGGTAAAGATGACCCATGCATCAACTACGAGCCACTGAAATATTTTAATTGTTGTTTAAGTCGTGGCTCAAAATTTGCAATCGATCTTATACTAATTCAACTATTTCTTGATAGTGCATTTCTATATTTTTGTAAGTGCTATACTTTTGAATCTTATTCACTATGTAACGGAAACTAGTAGCAAATACTTCCGTTCCGTACAGTGTAGATTTCTTGTTCCAACTTGTTCAGCGAATTCATCACAACAGGTAGATTTTCGTGGGTCTTTTTGTTCATACTTTTCTCCGTACCCTGATGGTAGGTGCATGAAGCGACGGCATGCGAGACTGCATCGAGAAGCTTTTGGGATAATACCAAATAGACTTGCATGAGGGTGTACATACATAAAGAATAATGAAAATAAAAAATACCGGAGTACAAGATCACAGCCAAAGATTCTACCCAAGTAGGTATAGCCAAAGAAGAAACATAAAGCACAAAGAGTGGCAAATAAATGAGGGAAATAGATATCACAAAACCATCAGCGACCGACATGCGGTATTGTACATGGTCGAGGTTCATGTCCTTTGATAATGCTTGGTAGACTTGAGCCATCGTCTTACTCTTAAGCATTATGGAAAATTGCTGCATGACGATAACGAATGGAAACACCAGAAGGGAATACTTGACTGCCCGGCCAGCTATGGTGTCACCCATAAAATCCAAAAACACATATGTGATGTAAGTGGATATCGAGGAAGCCATGAAGGTGAAGATGAATATAGACCACAGAAGCCATCTGACATTCAGCCGAGGCGAGGAAGAGGCAGAGGTCCACGTGTAGGGCAGGAGACCCAGAAGACGCGATATGCACATCAGCCGACGGAGGCGTAAGACTTCTTGTTGCAACATTGTCACGAGTGAATCTGCTCTGCTTGCTGGTAGAGGCGACGCGTTTTGCTTCTCTGTGCGGCGAGCAGGAAGAAGTAACCTCAAGACACGCTAAAGAGCAGAGAGGGACTGGAGTACTTTCCATAACAGGCACACATCCATATTCTGATGATCAATATAGGGCTATCTTTCGGCGTGGTAATTGTTTGAACAACTACTAAACCAACCGACTTGGTGATATACCGTCCATGTACGCACGAATGATCGAATACATTGACACACACAAATATATAATTAAAAAATAACACATTCACATAACATATCCATCTATCTACATATGTTCATCTATCTATCTATATTTATATATATGTATGTATTTATCAAATAAGATATATATATTATATATTTTATATTTATAGACATACATATATATATATATATCTATATATATATCTATATATATATATATATATATATATATATATATATATATATATATATATATATATATATATATATATATATATATATATATATATATACACACACATATACATATATATACACATACACACACACACATACAGTACTGGGAAAATTAATAGACAATTTTTGGGATTCTTCACTTTTTTATCTTTAACACCTCATATCTTCATAAATATATTACTTACATTGCCTATTTTTTGTAATAATATAGAAATCTTAAATCTACATAAAATAATTAATTATATAATGATTATATTATTTTCAAATTATAAGAATCATGTTTTTGGATTGTTACTCGTCTCCACACAAAATTACCTCGTCCCTCAGCCTTGTGTTCTTAAACCATTTCCACACATATCCACGTTCCCGGAATTCCAGTTTCCGGTTACTAATCATTGTTTATATTACCTAATGTGTGTGCCAATGTCCCAGTATCAATTGACCCATAATTAGTCGTAGAAGTCATTAAGGATAACCTGTTGAAGCATCATGGGCAGAGGAAAAGACTTGAGTCAGGCTAATTTTTCAGCAATCGAAATTTATCTACAAGAAACATCCCTCGAGTGTAAAGAAATCGCTCATAAAGTTGGTGTATCATTATCTAGTGTGTACAGAGTGAAAAGGAAGATTGAAAATATCGAAAATTACGAGCCAAAACGTGTTGGAAAGTGTGGAAGGAAATCCTGTACCACCCCAAGACAGGAGAGAATTCTCGTTGGTGTGGTAAGAAAAAGACGTATTCCAATGTCGTCAAGACAACTAGCAACTGACTTAGTGGACTATGATGTACAATGTACACCCTCAGCTGTTAGAAAAAATCTTAATAAGCTGGGTTGCCGTGCCTGTAGGCCAACTAGAGTGCCAAGACCGAGGCCATGAAGAAGAAAAGGCTGGCTTGGGCCAAGGCACACAGCCACTGGACATCTGATGACTGGGAACAGGTAAATATGCATTAAATTTTGCTGAATTCGTTGGCTTTTTATTTACACAAATTCATTACAATAACTATTTCTCTAAATTAAATAGCAAATATTTCATGTTTCATTCAAGATACTGCATCTAAATTGAAAAAAAAAAGTCTTTGTTCCAATTCATGTTTGATGAAACCCACTTGAAGACTGTAATTTAAGTTTGAGTGAAAAAAAAAAAAAACAATTGATTTGTTTTGTTTGCATCGAGGTATGTTTCTCTGGTGAATCAATGATAGAAATACTGAGTAATAGGCGAAAATTCGTGAGGAGGACGTCAAAAGAGAAGGACTACCCCGACTGTCAGAAGACTGCAGTCAAGTTCCCTTCCAAAGTCATGGTTTGGTCCATCATATCTGCACAAGGTACAGGTCGTTTAGAGATCGTGGATGGCGCTCTGAATCAAGACGGATACCTTAAGATAGTAAATAAACGCCTGGTGCCCCAATTTCGTGAATGGTTTCCTGACAATAACGGAATATTCATGCATGACGGGGCCCCATGTCACACAGCCAGAAGAGTTTCTAGTCATCTAAAAGATCTTAACATCAAAGTGCTTGATTGGCCTGGAAATAGCCCAAATATAAATCCTATTGAAGGTTTATGGAAAGACTTAAAAGATGAAGTCAGCAAAATTGAATGTACCAACTAGCGGTTGATAGAAGTTTGGCACAGAAATCCAGATATCAGGAACAAAGCACAAGACTACATTAGAAGCATGCCAAGACGTGTTGAAGCAGTTATTAGAGCCAAAGGAGGTCCCACAAAATACACGAGACGATATATGTATAAAAGAAAAACAATAAAACATATTTGCTGTCAAAAACTTTCCTTCTGTCAATAAAAATGTGAATAAATCAGTTGAATGGCCAGACTTGTCTATTAATTTTCCCAGTGCTGTATATATATATATATATATATATATATATATATATATATATATATATATATATATATATATATATATATATATATATATATATATATATATATATATATATATATATACATTTGAGTGTGTGTACGCGTATGTGTATGTGCGTTTATGTGTGTGTGTGTGTGCGTGCGTACGTGCGTGCAGTCAACTTCCCTGACGCTCTACATATGCTGTAAAATAGCATGAATGCATATAAAAAATGATATTTGGAAACTCTTAAATACCCTATCAACTTGTACATGATACATGTTTTGAGATCTGTACGATACTGGCGTTAAACTTGAGGAATGATCATTCCAATCTTAAATTTAGAATTGTTCGAATTAAACTGATCTTTTCAGACGCTGTATAATCCTCTATTCTTTAGTCAAATTGTTTTCCAAAAGAAAATCATAAGAATTGAAGTTTATGCTACTATCACTGAGAAACACATTTGTGAAAGCAAATTTCACAGTATTCAATAATTTTGAAAGGTGAATCGATTTTTACTGTTTCATTTCGCTATCAATTAGTGAATCAATTACTCTAATAACCAAATAATCAATCACCGTCAACTATCATTTAATGAATAACTATTTACCATTTCACACACACACACACACACACAGAGGGTTGTCCTGACTGTGCTCCTCTAACGGGATTTTTTTAATATATATTTTTTGTTTGTTTTATTGAGTTACCCCTCTTTCGTTTTCTGTATTTTACTATTATTTTAATTGCCAATCTCGTTGATATACAGTTCTTGCTGAAGTTTTATGAATCATTTTTACTATTTGTATTTTATGAATTTTATTTTGAATTAAAACTTCTAATAGCATCAAATAATTCGACTATTCGACTACACACACACACACACACACACACACACACA
>BOPN01005473.1:70000-72500 GCA_017312705.2 Penaeus japonicus
CCCTGGCCGGGACTCGAACCAGCGCCGTAAGATTGACAGGTGCGGCGGTGAGACCGCTCGGCTACACGACCCGCTAAAAGGGTTGTCCAACGAGACGCCTTAAGAGACGTCATGGAACTTACCTATATGCTCTTAGCAGAGCAGTGATAGCGATATTTTACGAACAACTCCCGTGGGCACTCGGTAGCAACTGAATCACAAATTCAAGTCCCAAATCAGGTTACCGAGGTTATATGTATGTGAGAAGATTGTAGAATGTAGTAATGTATTTTTTTTTTTTTTTTTTTTAATCAAACCAGTGCCGTAAGATTGACAGGTGCGGCGGTGAGACCACTCGGCTGCACGACCCGGTAAAAGAGTTGTCCAACCAGACGCCTTAAGAGACGTCATGGAACTTACCTATATGCTCTAAACAGAGCAGTGATAGAGAATTTTTACAAACAACTCCCACGGGCACTCATGCACACACATCAAACGAATAATTATTAAAATGTAGACCATTGATTACCACACACATATACACACACACTCATATATATATATACATATATATATATATATGTATGTATATATATATATAAACATATATATATATGCAAATTTTAACCTCCCTGACCACGACTCGAACCCGCGCCGTAAGATTGACAGGTGCGGCGGTGAGACCGCTCGGCTACACGACCCGCTAAAAGAGTTGTTTAACCAGATGCCTTAACCCATTGCGTACGGGTGTCATGACATACATGACGTAGGAGCTTTGGCCTGACGACGGGCGTCATGACGTACACGACGTTCGGGGATTTTGGATCACTGTGCTATTTTATTGTGCTATGAAAAAGGAATGAGTGATGATGGCTACTGCAGTCCTAATTACTATAATTACCGTAATATCGTGCAAGCTTAACGTCCAAAACCTAGATGGCACCACTTTTTTCTAGCACCAGCAGGTGAGAGAGCCTTGAATGGCACCCATCCACGGCCTCTAGCATGCACTGTCTCTATAGAGCGATGGCACACACTAAGTTGATGAACCCTTGCTCTAAAGTACCGCCGATGAAGGATGTGCAGGCAGAACGAGAAGAGGAAGGTGACTCAATCCATACCCAGTGTCTAAAATGTGCTCCTGTTGGAATATGGATGTCTTTTCACTGTGGCACTCATTGTTAGCACAGGTTTCATTCCTCTTCCCTACCTTCTTTGTTATCTTTATTGTAGGTGGTTTTATGTTTCGTATTCGTTCATGACAGCACAAAAATACGAAAAAATAAAGTTGCCTTTTGTCCTCCCATAAAACAGCAATACTTCTATCACATTGAGTATAAAGAAAATAATGAGTTAATATGGATAACATACTACAATTTTAGTCGACTGCAGCACTGATAGAGCCTGTCATATGGCACATATAAGTCTCTAAACTCAATAAAACACACAAAAAAATAAAACACAAAAACCGCTCTAGTTTTACAATGAATGACTGAAAGAGATTTGGATGCTTCAAATTATATTGCTTCAAGTGGTCTCTCTCTAAAATAAAACCTATCCTGGAGGCTGGGCAAGCAAATTTATCTCCGTCTGCAATGGGAAGCGGAGAGATCATGGAACTTACCTATATGCTCTTTAAGTAGAAAGGTGATAGTGATTTTTACGAACTCCTCCCCGGGGGTCGGAATCACAGAATTAGTCTCAAACAAGTTACCGAGGTTATATGTATGTGAGAAGGTGGTAGAATGTAGTAATGCATTTTTTTTAATATAAAGAAATTTACTCCCTGACCGGGGACTCTCTCAACACCCTGCCGGGCAGCCGGATGAGGTGGGGAGAGGGAGACCTGCTCGCTACATGACCCGCTAAAGGGAAAGCTCCAACCAGACGCCTACGCCATAACTAATTTATATTTTAGCAGATAAGGATAGCGAATTTTATGAATAACTCCCATGTACTTGCAAAGCACGGGAATCACAATTAGTCCCAAATCAGGTTTTTCCAGGTTATATATATGGTGAGAGGGAACGTGAGTGCTTTTTTTTTTTTTAATATATACACTTTTACCTTTCCCTGACCGGGACGCGAATCTCCAGGCCGAGATTGATTGCTGCGGGTGGTGAGACCGCTCGGTGCTACACGACCCACTAAAAGAGTTGTCCAACCAGACGCCTTAACAGATGTCATGGAACTTACCTATATGCTCTAAGTAGAGCAGTGATAGTGAATTTTTACAAACAACTCCCGCGGGCACTCGGCAGCAACAGAATCACAAATTCAAGTCCCTAATCAGGTTATCGAGGTTATATGAATTCGCTATCACTGCTCTGCTAAGAGTATATAGGTAAGTTCCATGACGTCTCTTAGGGCGTCTTAAGGTTGGACAACTCTTTTAGCGGGTTGTGTAGCCGGGCGGTCTCACTGCCGCACCTGTCAATCTTACGGCGTGGGTTTTAGTCCCGGTCAGGGAGGTAAAAATTTGTATATATTATAAAAAAAAAATGCATTACTGCATTCTACC
>BOPN01005473.1:80000-82500 GCA_017312705.2 Penaeus japonicus
ATCTAACCGATCCTAACAATCCAATCATATCCCCTAGAGTTAATTGAATATGATCTTTTAATTTCTTATTTAATAAAATCATAGATGTATCAGGAACTTCTCCATCAATGTTAATACTTGAATCTAAATGTTTGAGATCGTATCTCAACTCACGACTATCTTCTTCACAATCACTATTATCAATAGAAATAACATCGACACTAGTATCTGAAGTAGATGGTTGAGGGTTACTTGTTTCATCACCATATTCTAAAAATTCAGTCTCGTCATAATCGCTATCACGTTGCCTCTTTTGGACCCTATCAGTAAGTTTTTTTCAAGAAGCTCGAAATCGTAAAAAAAATCAATTTGAGCCTCTTTTTACATTTTTCTGTATGAAAAAGTCATTTTGAGCTCGAAATCGTAAAAAAAATCAATTTGAGCCTCTTTTTACATTTTTCTGTATGAAAAAGTCATTTTGAGCTCGAAATCGTAAAAAAAATCAATTTGAGCCTCTTTTTACATTTTTCTGTATGAAAAAGTCATTTTGAGCTCGAAATCGTAAAAAAAATCAATTTGAGCCTCTTTTTACATTTTTCTGTATGAAAAAGTCATTTTGAGCTCGAAATCGTAAAAAAAAATCAATTTGAGCCTCTTTTTACATTTTTCTGTATGAAAAAGTCATTTTGAGCTCGAAATCGTAAAAAAAATCAATTTGAGCCTCTTTTTACATTTTTCTGTATGAAAAAGTCATTTTGAGCTCGAAATCGTAAAAAAAATCAATTTGAGCCTCTTTTTACATTTTTCTGTATGAAAAAGTCATTTTGAGCTCGAAATCGTAAAAAAAATCAATTTGAGCCTCTTTTTACATTTTTCTGTATGAAAAAGTCATTTTGAGCTCGAAATCGTAAAAAAAATCAATTTGAGCCTCTTTTTACATTTTTCTGTATGAAAAAGTCATTTTGAGCTCGAAATCGTAAAAAAAATCAATTTGAGCCTCTTTTTACATTTTTCTGTATGAAAAAGTCATTTTGAGCTCGAAATCGTAAAAAAAATCAATTTGAGCCTCTTTTTACATTTTTCTGTATGAAAAAGTCATTTTGAGCTCGAAATCGTAAAAAAAATCAATTTGAGCCTCTTTTTACATTTTTCTGTATGAAAAAGTCATTTTGAGCTCGAAATCGTAAAAAAAATCAATTTGAGCCTCTTTTTACATTTTTCTGTATGAAAAAGTCATTTTGAGCTCGAAATCGTAAAAAAAATCAATTTGAGCCTCTTTTTACATTTTTCTGTATGAAAAAGTCATTTTGAGCTCGAAATCGTAAAAAAAATCAATTTGAGCCTCTTTTTACATTTTTCTGTATGAAAAAGTCATTTTGAGCTCGAAATCGTAAAAAAAATCAATTTGAGCCTCTTTTTACATTTTTCTGTATGAAAAAGTCATTTTGAGCTCGAAATCGTAAAAAAAATCAATTTGAGCCTCTTTTTACATTTTTCTGTATGAAAAAGTCATTTTGAGCTCGAAATCGTAAAAAAAATCAATTTGAGCCTCTTTTTACATTTTTCTGTATGAAAAAGTCATTTTGAGCTCGAAATCGTAAAAAAAATCAATTTGAGCCTCTTTTTACATTTTTCTGTATGAAAAAGTCATTTTGAGCTCGAAATCGTAAAAAAAATCAATTTGAGCCTCTTTTTACATTTTTCTGTATGAAAAAGTCATTTTGAGCTCGAAATCGTAAAAAAAATCAATTTGAGCCTCTTTTTACATTTTTCTGTATGAAAAAGTCATTTTGAGCTCGAAATCGTAAAAAAAATCAATTTGAGCCTCTTTTTACATTTTTCTGTATGAAAAAGTCATTTTGAGCTCGAAATCGTAAAAAAAATCAATTTGAGCCTCTTTTTACATTTTTCTGTATGAAAAAGTCATTTTGAGCTCGAAATCGTAAAAAAAATCAATTTGAGCCTCTTTTTACATTTTTCTGTATGAAAAAGTCATTTTGAGCTCGAAATCGTAAAAAAAATCAATTTGAGCCTCTTTTTACATTTTTCTGTATGAAAAAGTCATTTTGAGCTCGAAATCGTAAAAAAAATCAATTTGAGCCTCTTTTTACATTTTTCTGTATGAAAAAGTCATTTTGAGCTCGAAATCGTAAAAAAAATCAATTTGAGCCTCTTTTTACATTTTTCTGTATGAAAAAGTCATTTTGAGCTCGAAATCGTAAAAAAAATCAATTTGAGCCTCTTTTTACATTTTTCTGTATGAAAAAGTCATTTTGAGCTCGAAATCGTAAAAAAAATCAATTTGAGCCTCTTTTTACATTTTTCTGTATGAAAAAGTCATTTTGAGCTCGAAATCGTAAAAAAAATCAATTTGAGCCTCTTTTTACATTTTTCTGTATGAAAAAGTCATTTTGAGCTCGAAATCGTAAAAAAAATCAATTTGAGCCTCTTTTTACATTTTTCTGTATGAAAAAGTCATTTTGAGCTCGAAATCGTAAAAAAAATCAATTTGAGCCTCTTT
>BOPN01005473.1:90000-92500 GCA_017312705.2 Penaeus japonicus
AAATTACTTGATATCATTCTTATTTTAATGCCCGACCCTGATACCTGGGATAAAAGGGTCGAATCGCGGTTCATACTCACTATATATGAGTAGTACAGGGCGAGAGGAATCCATCGATATCCATCGATAACGAATGAATTTTCGAAGTCCCCCCTCTAAAGAAAACGACTGTCCTTGGGAGTAAAGGGAAAGAATGCCCTCTGAGCGGCTGTGCAGACGGAAACACTGATTTAATAGCTACGGCGTTGCTATTCCTACCACCGTAAATATTTTTAGAAGTGAACTACGCAGAGAGAGAGAGAATAGGCACACGATGTAGCGCAAAGAAAAAAACGCTCCGTTACGTAATTGCAACCTGCGATGACGTCACTACGCAACTGAAAATGGGCACGTTAGAACAATAGGGGCAGAACCGCCACTCTGGACAGAGGCGCCATTACAGAAAGGCTGGAACGTCCTTTAATATTAATTTTTTACTTTGATATGTTTTTACGTATTTTCTATGAGACGGTAAAGTCGACATCGGAGGCTACACAGACGGTAGATTATACCAACATATTGTTTATATAATGATCGTGCTCATATAAGTTGTCATTCGACTCTCGGGCTTAATCTTTTCATGAAACGGCCAAATGCTACCATTTATTTGACCCGGACATGAGTGTGAAATTTGTTAAAGTAATAAATATAAATGAAAGTTTCATGGTAATGAATAGTAATGAAAGTGGCATAACAATAGATATGATGAAAGAATGAATAATAATGAATAATGAATAAGGAATAATGAAAGACGAAACATATGTCCGCAGAGTTAAATCGATATCGTGGTATTTGGCGATGTGGCGCTATTCTGAATAAATGCCTCTTTCTATATATAGAAGGAATATATAACTGGGAGACTGAATTGTTTTGATTGGAAGAGATAACTGTTATTTCATGTTACGAAAATTTGCTACTTTTCTTAAAAAAAAAAAAAAAAAAAGTATTTTGGGTATTTCAGTATGAAAATAAATAAATTCATTCTTATGATTCATGGAGACAAAGATCCCTTTTTTGCTTAAAATCGGGTGAAAGGTGTCTGTACTATTTTTTTATCCTCAAAATTACATTATGTGTTTTATAAAATGGAGGTTGATTTATTTGCCCCTATTTTTTAACAGAAAAGACTTTATATGATGATATGATATGATAAATACAATAAAATGTGTAAAATAATCAGAATACAAAAAAGAAATGTGCCTTGTAGTCGTAAACAAGGTAAAACAGGGGTCCTTTTATCTCATATATAAGAAGAAAATTATTTGCCAGATTTGTCGTTTTTGAGATCCGCCTGTCCCTTTTATCTGAAAAATAGGACAGTCAAATGTGATTGGAAAAAAGTGTTTCCATGGGTTGGCAGCTTTTGACCTGAACTCATACTGCATTCCCTTAAGTACAGCCATTGATGAACAGATGTTTTCCTATGTTATAAATCTAAAAAGAGCAAGTTACAAGAATTCGATCACACTTGTACAACATGTTGCCGACAGTTTGAAGTTAGCACAAAAAGGCTAGATCTTTTTACAAGTACGATGTCCAACGAGAGGGAGGAACAAGTATCTAGTAGAGCTCTTGGACAAAAGAATCAACTTGCAAGCACCTCGTCTTCTGATGGTGCAGAAGATAGTCCAGATTTATTTTATAAAAAATCTCTGTCACATTAAAAATCAACTACGAGTATGTAATCAAACTCTCTCTAACTCTTTCTCTTTCACAAATATAAACAAATGTGTGTGTATATATATATATATATGTGTGTACATATAAACACATATACATATATGTATATATATATGTATATATATATATATATATATATATATATATATGTATATATATGTATATATATATATATATATATATATATATATATATATATATATATATATATATATATATATATATATATATATATATATATATATATATATATATATATATTCCTATATATATTTTAATATTTATGTTTTATGTATATACATACATACACACACACACACACACACACACACATATATATATATATATATATATATATATATATATATATATATATATATATATATATATATAATATATATATATATATATATATATATATATATATATATATATATATATGTATATATATGTATATATATATATATATATATATTCCTATATATATATAAATATTTGTACATTATATATACATATATACCTATAAATATAGATAGATAAATATATAGATAGATGGATAGATAGATAGATAGATAGATAGATAGATAGATAGATAGATAGATACATATATATATGTATGTATATATATATTTATAGATATATATATATATATACACATTATGATTTGTGGAATAGTTGTTTGTTATCCCTCTGGTCCTGTATAGTTTCGTATGTATGTCACAACGGAATGTGAGACTTGGATGGGCCACTTCCTGTTACTTTCACAGAAAAAGAAAATCGA
>BOPN01005474.1:7500-10000 GCA_017312705.2 Penaeus japonicus
ACATTAAAGACACGTGTATATGGAGACTCCGAAAAAAATGGACAGAAACAAATGAAAGTCTGGGTTCGGTTATTGGAAAGCAATTTGTCTCGAGAAGATGAGAGACAATTATACTCATTACCAATAACCAATACAATTATAGGAGTATTACATCTAGCAATATCCGCCGCTGTATGCATGCGGCCAGTTAGGGAGAGGATGTGTGTGTGTGTGTGTGTGAGGGGGGGGGGGGGTTCTAGTTTTGTTTTGTAAGATATGTTTGGCGAAATTTAATAAACATGTAGATATAGCGATTTTTTCATCCGCAGTTTTCTTTTATTACTGACAGTAGGCGTACCATATTTGGCTTGTGATAGTGTTAAAAAAGCGACTAAATTTACAATAGTAAATGCTAGTGTGCAGAGGTATGCATTTTTATCATTATTATTTATTATCAGTATTATTTTCTACACAGGTGGCAGCAACATGACCTTCCCAGTTTGTATATTTAAATGCTATTGTGGAAGCGTTTTAGTTACAGGTTCGTGAAATATTGATAACCCTCATAAATGTATATAGAATGTCCTTTTAAAATATTCACCTTTTCGATGAAATCCATTGCATACAATAAAAGGGCCAGGTGGATTGAAGTCAATATAGACGAGTCACTTAAAAAGAGGTAGCAGTTCTCATTTGGACTGTGTTATGAGCAATCAAAAGAGAGAGAAAGATAAAAAAAAAACGAAAACAAAAGAAACCCCATTAAAACACCGCACTCAACTCTAATTAATCAATCATTCTCATCAAGAGATTACAACATCTATATTCAGAAAGATCTTTTAGATGATCAGAGAAGTTCATCAATGGCCAGGGGGACTTATCATCAGCCAGATGTCATTAATTGCTACTGCTGCACGGGAATATCTCATTAGTAGTCAGAAAGGTTAATCAGTCGTTAGGAGGTCTTCCCGTAATGGATAGAACTCATTAATAGTCACCAGGTGACTTAAGTACTTGAAAGTGGCCGTTGGTTATCGGGAGGTCTTCTTATTAGAAAGGGCAAGGATATTGATGGCAAACATAAATAAGCTCTTGATAATTTTGCCAGGAGTGGTTGATAGTTTGGGAAACTATTATGAAAAATGATGGTTAATTGTGAAATCGGATTCGTTAATCAAAGCAATATATCCCCGGACAGTCACCGATCAGGGATTCGATGTGAAAGCTTGTAACTAGGGCATTGGTTTTCCAATGCACTACTAAACACACACACACACACACACACACACACACACACACACACACACACACACACACACACACACACACACACACATACACATACACACACGCGCGCGCGCGCGCGCGCTATCTCACACGAGAACGCATGCATGCATGCACATTGCTTCGTACTTGCAATCGGCCAAATATGTTGCGGCCGAATTATATGTTGAACATCATATTTAGTTCGTGACAAACAAATAAAGGGGAACTGCACAGTGGTAATTGGTATTAATCATCGGATTCAAATAATTAGTTATTGCTATTGTAAATATAATCTTCATGTGACTAAAAGGGTTGGAAATGATAATTTGCGAAGGGAATATCACATCCCGTTGACAAATATGTTTAATGCGGTAAATGCAACATAAAAAACCTGCAAAGTTTACTTTGCGCTTAGTGTTGATTGCCTTGCATGCTACTTGTTCCCTCTTTTTCAACAACCATCACTTTGATATCTTGATATTATGTCCAACTTTGCTAATTGCTAAAAAATGTAGAGTTTTTAATATTCCAAAAACGCTCCTAGATTGTCATTTTCTCTTGGGAGATTTTCTTTGGTCGTTTTTGAGTACATTGATGTGTATTCTTTGAGGTTCATTATTATCATTGAGAATATTAGCGGTCGTTTTTTGAAGCTTCAGGGATTAGCAGTGAAGGAAAATAAGGAACTTAACAATGGAAAAATTAATAACTCAAAGAGTGTACATCTGCATCCTCTCATATGAAAGTGCCTATAACCGTAAATTCCCATTAATGAAAAGGATCTCCTTGTATACCATTACAGTGCGGATGCCATGGCATAAAACGCACACAGCGCAATCTCCTGCCTAATACCTCAATATCCTAGTGAGATTAGTTTTTTACCCCCCCCCCCCTCTCTCTCTCTCTCTCTCTCTCTCTCTCTCTCTCTCTCTCTCTCTCTCTCTCTCTCTCTCTCTCTCTCTCTCTCTCTCTAGCCCCCCCCCCCCCCCTCCCCCTTCTCTCTCTCTAACATCTCGGATCCACATTCCAACTCCCCGAAGAAGAAGAAGAAGAAGAAGAAGAAGAAGAAGAAGAAGAAGAAGAAGAAGAAGAAGAAGAAGAAGAAGAAGAAGAAGAAGAAGAAGAAGAAGAAGAAGAAGAAGAAGAAGAAGAAGAAGAAGAAGAAGAAGAAGAAGAAGAAGAAGAAGAAGAAGAAGAAGAAGAAGAAGAAGAAGAAGAAGAAGAAGAAGAAGAAGAAGAAGAAGAAGAAGAAGAA
>BOPN01005474.1:17500-20000 GCA_017312705.2 Penaeus japonicus
TATATATATATATATATTTTTATATATATATATATATATATATATATATATATATATGTATATATATATATATATATATATATATATATATATATATATATATGATATATTTTTGATATATATATATGTATAAATATATATATGTATATATATACATATATATACATATATATGTATATATATATATATATATACATATATATATATATATATATACATATATATATACATATACATATATATATATATATACATATATATACATATACATATATATACATATATATACATATATACATATACATATATATATACATATATACATATATATACATATATATACATTTATATTTATATATATATATATATATATATATATATATATATATGTATATATATATATATGCATGTGCGTGTGCGTGTGCATATATATATATATATATATATATATATATATATATATATATATATATATATATACACACACACACATATATATATATGTATCATATTTTCACCTGAAAACCAGGTGAAAAGCAAATTTTAAAAGAAACCTTTAGAATCAACAACATCATTTCGGAGGTAATAAACGATAGCGTGTCGAGAAGAACACATTGTTTTATCTGAGCCTTGACTGCGATGGACACCTTAAAAGGAACCAGGATAAGTGCCAGTTATTGGTCAGATCACGAATGGTAGCTTCAGTCTGAGAGTGTGGTTTACGGAGGAATACAAACAAAACGAGGCTGCACGTGTAACCCCAGCTGAAAGCTTGTCTGTTAGACGAGGTTGAAGGTGTTGAAACCCCCTTAGTCAGCACACGTAGGATGTCAGGAAGGGCGAAAGGCTTGCACCGTGCGGTCTTCTGTGAATTTTAATCTACATTTGTTTTATTCAACATGAAGGCTTGTATTAGCTCTTGGACTCTGTTTGCGTGCGGATATTCATCTAGGGTTCTTTCCAATATTGCGAGTTACGTTTTCCCATTCCCTGTAAAGCTGTAAAGGCCAGACGCACGATTTGCATACATGGACTCCGCGATGGGGTCCGCTCAAGGTAAAAATTCAAATCCACATCATAAAGTACGCGCACGTTCATTTCTAAAATCGGCCGGAACGGGTTTCAAATCGACACTGAGAGGTGCGTCAGGCAGTTCTGATTCGGTTGCATGGAAGGGTTCTGCGAGGATAGTGCTGCTGTTGGAGTGCACGTGGAAATGGGGTCGTTTTGTGCCTGTAATTAAAGTGGGGCATTCACTCGGGGCTGCTGTTGGTATTCCATGTTTTTATTCTGTTTTGACTGACTCGGGGCATCGGATGGGAGTGAATGGGAATGGGTGTGGGTAGTTAAGTGTAACATTTTCATCAGCTTCGGCGATAAAGGATAAACCTTTTAGTTGTTTTGACTAGCAGTTATTTGTAACCATACAGACATGCATGTATATAGATATACAAAAGCTCATACGCATACGCATACACAAACGCACACGCACACGCACACGCGCGCACACACACACACACACACACATAGAGCGAGAGTGAGAGAGCGAGAGAGCGAGAATGTTACGGATACTGCACTCATAATACGGCAACCATAAGTCGACCGTAAGTACATTCAGTGACGTAATATTGTGAATAACATCACCGCATATAGAAAACGAGCATTGTCGTTCATATAACATACAGCAAGATCACATTGTCAAATGGAAGGAAAATATAAAATTTACATCTCCCTACGTCATGCGCAGTGACGTCAAAATTAGTATCGCAAAGAAATATCTTTTCTGTTTTTTTTTTTCTTCTTCTATCATGTGTTTAATTTAAGAAATCTAAAAATGTTAAGTCCATTTCATCACCAATGTCAAAATTATTACGATCGAGTATACTAGATCGTGGTTTAAGACTGTGAGACAAACCGGAAGCGAGCCGCATGGTGTCAGTGATGGTTCGCCACTCAAGATGCGCCTCTGATTCTCTCCAAGGTGGTCGGCGAGGTCAGACCTGAGGGATTGTATGAGGCCAGATCTCTCCCCGGGGTTGGAGGAGAGGCGAGGTTGAACTTGAAGAGAATTTGCCCAGGCGTCGGCAGTTACTTTAGGTGAGGGCGGAATTTAGAGTTTTTGATGTTCCGTGAAATACAAGGCACTACAGGCCAGTGAAGGGTCTGAATAAGGAGGTAAATATTCTAGGTTTATGGGGAAAAGTGTTTACTCTATATTGCCTTTCTAAACTTTTTGAAAAAAAATGAGTTTGACAGTAACGTACTTCATACTTAACTACCAACTTGACAGTATGATTCACCATAATGATATTAAACTAATTTACTGTTGAATTATGCCCATTATTAACACGTGGTACAACTAAAATCAAATTATCTTAATACAACACAGACAAACCTTACACATCCCGAATAAAATCTTCGTTCATGTGCTTTGATAGACAGCAACAACAAAACAAACGAGCTAATAAAGAATCGAAACGTTAAAATACAACACAATCTA
>BOPN01005474.1:27500-32500 GCA_017312705.2 Penaeus japonicus
TTTTATATTTGAGAAAGAAACCATCCAGAATCGGAACCATCTACATGCTTTTATGGCAATGTTTTTTTTTTTTTCATGAAAATGTTTTCATAAGTATTTCGTATAAAAGGTAATTCACTTTTCGAAAGAGGAGAAAGAAGCCACATACTTTAATTGGGCAGATTGCAGATCCTAATATAAAGGATAGTCCGTGACACATCCCACAGGGAAAGAAGCCCCGCTGTGCGAAGGAATGAGACTCCCTTAATTAACAAAGGTTTTGGGATGATTAGGCTTGAAAGTAAGAGTTCGAATGCAGTATAATGAGAAGAGAAGTTAATGCTCAAACCGAACTAATTTCAAAGGCTTGTTCTAAGTCGTCGTGCTAAGGAGGTGCTCGTGATGGCTGATACACGGTGGCGAAGTAGCATTTAGTCTCTTGTTTAATTACCTTTATTGTAGTTAAGGTAGAAAATGGATGTTATGGTTAATTTTGTCTGGAAAGTTCTTCACTTGATTGTCTGTCTATCTGTTTATTTGTTATAAGAACAGTAGGTGTTACGAGTTAGCAGAAGCATATTCTTTATGTATTATGCTTCTTGTGGTTAGGGTAGCAGGATTGTGGAGGTAAAGAGTTTGTTAGTTATAGTCAAGAAAAATCTTTACTCGATAAGCAATTGGGATATTATGATTCTGCAATAACGATGATTCAACAAGCATTTGCCCTTGATAAGTCGCCCTCCAAACTACTTCTGATGAGCCTGTAACCTAAAATCTTGGGAAAGCTTGCTCGCCAAAATAGGCCTTTGTCTGCTTTTGGAGGAGGCAGAGTAATGGAGAACCCACTTTCTTACGATCACGTCTTTGGTTCAAGAAGTTTCCCTGTTTGAGCGAAACTCACAACTCATAACGATGGCCCGATATCTGGAAAACGATATGGGGGTGGTATCAGTGGGTATAGTATATGAGGAGAGACAGGAAGGAGTGAAAGGGAAAGCGATGGTAAGAGGATGAGAAAGGAAAAGGAAACTGTTGTAGACAGTTTCCTCTCCTTGACACATTCTTTCTTACCTCTTGTCTTTAACGGTGTTATCTAACATGTATGTTTCGTGGCGTAGTGAATTC
The DNA here is from genome assembly GCA_017312705.2 of Penaeus japonicus. NCBI lineage: Eukaryota > Metazoa > Arthropoda > Malacostraca > Decapoda > Penaeidae > Penaeus > Penaeus japonicus. The sequence goes on from BOPN01005474.1 coordinate 28,605, forward strand.
TGCTTTAATTCTTGTCCGGTCAGATCTTTTAGTTGTATAATTCGCCTGCGATTAAGGCAAAACGTTGTTTATTTAACAGTTAATGATGCTTTTGAACAAAATTAAGGTAAATGAGATTTAAAGAAGTGAAGCATCAAAAGTTCGGTCAGTTTTCTTATCAAAACCGTGTAAGGTTTCACCTCTTAGGTCTCGGCCTGAAAACAATGATTTGTATGGTACAAAGCTCTTTTGAATGCTAGAAAATCGAAAGGAAAAGGAAGGGGAAAACACTAACATACAACATTAACAACAAAAAAACTGGGCATATGAAGCACTAAAAAAACCCAAGTAATGGAATCCCAATGCAAAATGAGGCTTCCCCAATTGGGCACACTCACAACTGGTGTTTTTTTTTATATTTTTGTTCTTTGTCATTTAGATAAGTTGACTGCAAAATGTTATGGAAGGAATAAAAAAAATATATTTTAAGGCAGAATTCACATCAATACGTATTCTTTTTGAAGTCGGCGTTGTATCGTTGTATTGTTTTTACCCCAATTGTACCCTTGGTGCAAGAGAATCCCACAAAAGCTCCTCGTGTCAGTTATGCGGCAGGTTACCAAGGTGCGCGTTGCCCAGGAAGGCTCGACACGGAGATACATGCAGGGGGTTCCTCTGGAATGCCACATCCCGTCATCCTAATAATTCAACTGACTCATTATGATAGGAAAGGAACTTCCGGTCGGGAACACTCTTTGATCTGGCCTCAGTCGTCCTCTTACATTCAGCTTAGACGTCAGCTAACTTTGTTACTAAGTCCTTAGCACGATATTTATATTGATTTAGACAAGATATGGCATATAGACATAGGCTACACACACACACACACACACACACACACACACACACACACACACACACACACACACACACACACACACACACACACACACACACACACATACATACACATACACACACACTCATTCATGCTTGGTGGCCCAATATTTGGATTGGGGTAGTGTATTCGACCAATACCCAAATTATATTCAGTTTACACTTTCAATGTATTCAAGTGATATTCAATTTACCCAAGATATACCGTTAGATTATACTCCATCACCTTTATAAGGCAGGTGAACGGAGCTACCGTAAATCTTCTAAGTTCTCCCGGTGTCTGGCTTGCTGAAAGAAGTCTCTTCCTTTTAAGCTCCGTAAAGCGGATCAAAGGATTAAGTAACTATATGGTTATTTTTTCTTTCTGTCTTTGTACTCCACACCAAATCTTGGATAAAAAAAAATACTTGGCTTTAGAACAAATAGCATGAACTGTTGTTGAGACCAGTGAAGCGCAAGAAAAAAAAAAAAAAAAAAAATGAAGAAAAAATATATTAATGTCTTTCAACACGTTCCCTTTTGTTCTTGTACATTTACGTGAGTGTACAAAGTTAAATCCTTGTATGTCGACGAATCCATTCTGTTCTCGCTTCTTCTTTTATCTATGTTGGTCCAAGAACACCTCGTAAATGTTGAATTTGCGTAAAACCTGATTTAGGGAGAAAAAATATATATGAAATTGGCATATTCGTTTCTTTTTAGCGGTGATCATTGCTGATCACATATACTTTACATATGAGTTTTCATGTTCTTTTAATGCTAAGGGATAACGTATGAATAACAGAAGAATACATAGGGTAGTAGTTAAGTCAGCTAATATAGCATGGAGTGATGTAACAAGAAAATGTGATGTAACAAGAAGAAGAGGCAAGTAAGGTAAAAGTCTAACGACGAAGCCTTGCAAGCACAGTGCATGGACGCACTTCTCTGGTGGAATTTTGCCTGCATCAGAAATTACGTTTTTTTCTATCTTCTCCTCTTTGTCGGCGTCTGTCTTTGTTTTTCTTTGTCTTGCTTCATTTCCCCCATTGTTATTGTTCTTCTCTTCTTTGTTGTATTGTCGCTGGCATGGCGTATTTTGTTATATATATGTGTGTGTGCGACTGTGCGTGTGCGTGTGTGTGTCTCACCAAAGCCACCAAACAAATATGCTATAGTGTATGTATTTCAATGTCCTAAGGCTGATAAGTATAGCCTTCCTTGCTTACATAACAGTTTTGTCTCACTGCGTACATAACACGTACATTCTACATAACACGCATTCCATCACGGGCACTCGCTTTCTCTTTTTTCTATACTTGGTCTTACCATACCCTCAACCAAAAATATCCGTTTCTATATATATTAAACGGGTGGTTGCCATAAAGCTACTCGCGTACATCCCAAAGTCAAATAATGAATTAATATGTCAGATGTTCCGTCAAAGAAAGTCCATCATAACAAATTCATATTATTGTGATCCATATGCTGCAGCAGGAACTTGATTAAAAATACTGGCAGCTTGCTGGTTAATAATATAAATATTACAGGTCGTGGAAATAGATAAATGTTAATAGACATGGAGGAAAGAGAGAGAGAAATATTGGCGTCCATGGATAATAAACATGAAAGAAAGAGAGAGAAAAAGAAAGAAACTCCACACATGCTCCCTTGTGATTTTTTTACATTAACGTTTGTTAGTCACTTCTCTTATTACGCATGCGAAAGATCTTGAATCACTCATATTTTTACTTAAACAAAACTTGTTCTTTTGTCATCAGAATACGAAACAGAGCCTGTACATTTATATTTGATGATCTGTGGAAGAAATGGAAAAAGGGGTTTATATCTATTTTTTTTTTTTCTTTTTCTTTCCTTAATATTAGATTTTAATAAGTAAACACGCACACGTAAAAATATTTAAGTAGTAAATGATTGATCATCAGTTTATATGATTCTGAATATAGTGTTTGATAATCAAGTTTCCTGTTTTGGGAGGCAAAATGTTGATTAATCAATTTTTACTGGCAACAGCAATAGTGATATAATGATAATGATAGAATGGTAATAATTTTGACGATAATGATTATCATGACAGTAAGATTAATAATAACAACCCTGATAATCATCATAAGAACAAGACAAGATATAAATCCCCGTGAGGAACTAAGCCATCAAAATTCCGTGTCTCGCATCGATCCGACCTCGAGACCAGATGACATCCTGGAGTTGGATTCTCCGCGTCAGATGGAACCAACCAGACTGCCTCCTTGTTTTTAGGATTCATTTCATTATCCTTCTCGACCTTTTCTCTGACCTGTTTTTTTATTTTTTTTTATGGGGGGGGGGCTTGTTTTCTTTGTGAAGATAATGCTTGTATGATCTTTTTGTTTAATGGTAAAGTACTGACGGCGGAAAAGTTGTATTGTCGGAAATTCGTATCACATTACGCTCGAAGATTCTACTGGTTTGTTAGATTTTGATGGTATTTGTTTTATTTTTCTCTTTTATCAGTTTCAGTATCCCAAGAACGCATTATCTCATCAACAAATACTGTTAATATTATTTATATAAATATCTTTTCTATATGTAGAGTGTTGTATTATCATATATTCGTTTGTTTCTCCTTTACTGCATATTCTTGCTATAATAATTCCGATTCTTAAAATGTTCTCCCAGCTCATATCCGTGTCCCCTGTCATCACCGGATGCCGTGTCATATTTTTATCTAATCATCGAGGTTTTCTTCCTATCAGCTACTTAATTCAAGTAATTGCGTCCTTTAGATATTGCCAGAAATTAGTTTTATACTCGAGCCTTAACTTTGTTATGTTTCTGTTTGTGTTCCTGTGAATATATACAGTAAATATACAGAAACATGAATAGCCAATTGGATACTATTATAAACACAACCATAATCTCTTTACAAAAATACTAGATAGGTGACAAGAAGTTGAAGACAGAATAGCACTGAGTATCCCTCTCGTTTTCTGTTGTGAAATTTGAAGGTTTTTTTTTTTTTTTTTTTTTTTTTTTCTCTA
>BOPN01005474.1:40000-42923 GCA_017312705.2 Penaeus japonicus
CTACTCCAGAACTATGTGTATTTTGGCAATGAGCTCTTGCAGGCATATAACATTAGCATTCGACACGGGGAGGCACGATAGCCAGAGTCTTAAGGTTTCACTGGCCCGGGAAAGAGGAACGATAACATATATCTATTCAGTATTACATGTAATTTCAACATAAGGGCGCATTGAAAGACCCTTTCAGGTAATCTTTTTCAAGTAGAAGAGAAATGGGTTTTTACTTTTTGCTCTTTTGCTGTTGATTTTTTCTTCTCACCCTTTCCTCCCTCTCTCTCTCTCACCACTCACTCTATCAATCTCTCTCTATTCTCCTCCCCCCCCCCTTTCTGTCTTCCCCCTCTCTCTCTTTCTCCCCCCCCCCCCCCTCTCTCTCTCTCCTTCTCCCCCCCCCTCTCTCTGTATCTCTCTCTATTCCTTTCTTTTTAATACACAGAACTTGCCGGCGCTAGCAGAAAAACTGTCTGAAAAGGCTGCAGTCTGGTGCCTGGGCTATGTCTCTGATAGGCCTAATAGTATTATTTTTTCTTTCCCCCTCTTCTATTTTCAACTTTGTCACAAATGATATGTAAATAATCGTAGTTTTAATAATTCAATAAGTTGCTCCTCTAAAATATGTATTCCTGTTATCCCTTCTCACATTTCCAGAAGATATCTTGGACGGATTTATGGTATACCTTATTCAAAGGTATATTTTTGTACTCAGCTGCAGGCATTTTTATCGTATATTTTATTTGTTTGCACAAAAATGCTACTATCCCACACGCGGTTCCAAACATATCCCAAAGGCACATGAATAGATTTTTTCCCCTCACAATCAATATTATTAGCATACTGAGAGGGAAACGAAACAATAAGAAAATTTTCTCATATGTTGCAACAATACCGGATGCCCCGAGCAAGGAGGATTGCCTTGTTACAGAGCATTGAGGTCTTGTTACGATTTTTATTTCTTGTTTTATCTTATTTTTTTTCAAGTGAGGACATTTACACAAGATGTAACTCTCTCCTCTATATGTGCGAATAGAATGGAATGCTAAGGCGATGGTTACATTTTTCTTTCTCCACATACACACGCATACGCACACGCATAAAACACCCACACAAACAAACAAACACGCACGCGCACGCGCGGCGCACTACACATACACACACACATACATACATACACATGCACACACAGTCAAACACATGCACACACAAACATATGGATATATATATATATATATATATATATATATACATATATATACATATACATAATCACATATGCATACTTGTAATACATACTCTCAGTATCGTTGTTGAGGGATCACTTTAGAGGATATCGCCCTTCAGTGTAAGCAGTGACGAATCGAGCAGCAAGCTGACACCCTGCATGAATGCACCGGCTTAATCGAATCATAAACAGGATTCCGCCGCATGAATTGAACACAGATATCCATCGACAGACATGGACAACAACCGGCGACGAAGGGGAAGACCGGGATTATCAACTACCCCTCTCCTCTATCCATCCCCTTCCCGCCACACATTTCACCCATTTCCTGGAAGTCTGGCCAGATTCCCACTCCCTTCAGGCTCCATAAAATAAGTAATAGAGGCGCAGATATGATGGACTTGGAATAACATCCTCTGCCTCCAAGGGAAGCCCTCGCCGTCTATTGTAAAATGTCTCTCGGCAGGAGTGATAATAGGGAAAAATTAGGCCATTGTCATGGACGCATTCTACAGGAAATGCTCTCATTTCTGCTCGGAGCAATGACTGTTTATTTTAAGGCAGTATGTCATCACTCGCAGTGAGGTTTTCTTAGTAAGTGAATGGCCTTTCAAAGTTAAATCCTCGCGAATTATCGTTCGATTCTTTATGACTGGCTTCAGGACAAGATGGCCCTTGAAACTGATTGAAAACCTTTGACCGAGTCCGTTCCATTGATCTTAATAGCAGCAGTAAACACACACACACATACACACATACACATAACACACACATACACAGCAATGTTTAAGAGTATCGGGCTCATATATTTTACGTTTTTCATTGTATTACCAAACATGCTCATCGTGATAAAGATTGTGATAGAGTTATAATGATGACGGTGATGATAACAAAAATGATAGTAATAGTAATAGTATCGTCCTAATAACAGTAGCAAAGATAATAATGAACTAATACCAATAATAATGATGTTAACAAAATACGGAAGGTGTTCTGAATAGCTGACATTGAAAAATGGAGATTACCTAAAGGAGTCTGATGGCATGTGTTCCGAAAATCAAAATTATATATATGTGTATATATATATATATATATATATATATATATATATATATATATATATATATATATATATATATAATTTTTTTTTTTTTTTTAATCATTATTTTTAGAACTATATCCAGTTTCTATAAATGCCCACTTGAATGACAATTAAATTTTGTTAAAATCATGATGTTATTGCTTATTGTGACGCCAATATTAACGTTAATGATTATGATGGTTCATATTGATAATGATAAAAAATAACATTAATGATGATAATAATAATACTGTAAATTATTACATCACCATCATCATCATTATCGTTAACACTGATATCATTATTTTGATGATATAAAATAGAACGGTAACATCGCCAGTTTAGATGATTATAATCTTACTTTCAACAGTAATAATAAGATAACATTTCCACCGGGACGAGGCCATTCTCACTCAACAAGCAGACACTCATCATTGACTGTGTGCTTCTGACAAGAGCTATTCATATGCTAATGCCTAAAAGATTTCAGACCGAGAGGAACATAAGAGCTCTTAAATGCGAGGGGTTGAGAGAGCCTACAAGACTGAGGTGTTCCAAGATAAGGGTGGGAAGGAAGGCTGTGGAAGTGAAGGTGGAAGGAAGGAAGCGATGGAAACGGAGGA